>JANHZT010007146.1:3328-16241 GCA_032468215.1 Stegonotus admiraltiensis | reverse complement strand
CACATGACCACGGAGATGTCTTCAGACAGCGCTGGCTCTTCAGCTTTGAAATGGAGATGAGCACCGCCCCCTAGAGTCAGGAATGACTAGCACATATATGCGAGGGGAACCTTTACCTTTTAAGAGTCCCTTCATATACTATTGCAACCGAAATGAAGTTCTGGCAATATTCAGGACCAATATGCAACAATTTAGGAATTCCAAACAGAGTCAAATACTTTTTGACAGATATATAAACTCTGAAATAAGCTCCACTAAATGAAATGGAACTTATTCTTAGAAGAATTCCAGCATATGCAAAACTGCACAACTAGGTATTTGTGCTGGCAAACAGGAATAAAATGCACTCCCTATAGTTATTCCTTTGACCAACTGATATTACCATGTAGGGCTTTTTTGTGAGAGTCGCAGAGAGCATTTGGCTTTGGTGTTTAGGTGATGCTTTTTGTTTGCATTTCTATTGTGTTGGGTTTTTCCTTAAAATGATAATCTACTGTCTTCTAAGTTCTGCAGCAACTAATGTTGCAGAGATATAGATTTCCAAATAACACAATTAGCATCAAATATGAAACACTTCAGTACTGAAGTACTGAGTCTTGTGATCAGAGTATATGGATTAGAAAATCCAAATTAAAAATGAACAAATGGTCCATTTCCCACCCCACTTCCCAAAATGTATTTTTATCAGGCTATGGTTACATGCACACTTGAGTTATGACAGAAACAGCTTTTCCCATCCCCTTCCTAATCTATTCTACAATTATGTTAGAAAGAAGCCAGGTCTAGAAATAGAAAATAAATTCAAACAAGAAAAAAGAAATAGAACACCATGTGATGTATGGTACTTCTACATTTGGACAATTAAGAAATATTTATACTGTTTCAAAGGAGTGCCATTTGGCTTACAGCAGATATTAGTCTTTTATGTTACGTAACTTCTTCAATTTTATTAGGATACTGACCTATACAGAAAGCTAAAGATATTGTTAAATTTTGAAATAAAAAATACATAGTGATAAAACATGATTAATCCTCTAGATATATCTACACAAAAAATTTACAGTTTTCTACTTGTCAGGCATTAAATGTTGGAGAATCTGAAAGCATAAAAATGTAATGAAGTGTACCAAACCTGATATATTGGGAAAGGTAACTCTGTCATTGAGTTTACATGCCCTGTATGTAAAATATCTTGGGAAATTAAATGTGATGACTTTAATTCATTTTAAAGAACATTTGCAGTCAACTCATACTACACTCCTATATATCAGACATTAGCAGAAATTAATTTTGCTAAATTCACTGGGCTGGGCAAATAGGTTTGGGACTGCCATATAAACAAATCAAATCTTTACTTCAGTTTTCTCAGATTGACAGTAAGTAGATATGGGTATAGACATAGTATGCCTGCATGCATATTTTGTTAAGATATTATCAAGAAAGATAGAGACTTACATCAGTGGTAAGCAATCTAGATTGCTTCAAGTCTAATCCTATATATCTATACCACACCTTGACCACCATGATCCAGGGGCTACATGCCTACTGTCATCCCATTTGGCACTTCTCAATTTTAGATAGCCAGTTCTTATTCTATAGGCTTTATGTACGTGACAAAATCAAATTTATGGACTTTTGTACTGTTAATGAGCTATCCATGTCGTGACTCAACACTTCCAACAAGAAGCAATCAGAATGATATGAATAATCTACCTTCCCTGAAGCTTGCAGAATATTTGAAGCAGTGCAGAGAGATAAAGATTTGCAAAACAGCGTCATGTGTCTGAATATTTTACATGACTAACATGACTTACATGATACAATGTATGGTATATAGCATTCTATTATGTTCTACTTATAAAGTGCAAAGGTTGATTCCCGGTGATGATTTGAACCCCAAAGAAACTCCTCAAGTTACCCTCATCTGTGCAGTATCAATAAGGACAAAACCATTCATAGTACCTACCTCCTAGTGATCAGTATGGCCAAAAACCCTCAATAGGATCTAAATTGTAAATATAAACATCCTTCTCTCACAAGAGTGAAGTAGATATAATGTAAAACCCCACATATGATGATATGACATTATGTAACACTTGTATATCTCTGCTCTGAGAAGTTAAGGAAAGGTAAAGTTTATACATCATTCTAATAGAAGTTTAGGATGGCTTTAACATGTCTACTAAGCAGGCATGCAGAAAGTGAAGGTACAAAATATATCTTGCTTCAGTAGTTAGACTTTCATTAATTGTATGCAGAAGTCCTTAATGCTCTCTGAGATTGGTTGTTTTCTTGCAGACATTTCATAAACAGACTAGGTAACATCATCAGTGCTAGCAAGGAGTGAAGTTTGGTCTCACTTTGTATTCTAGTGCCCTGTCAGCGTTTGTGGGAGTGATTCTTTGGTTGGACTGTTTACTGTTAGCTTGTTTGGCAGTTCCTTGATTGGCTTTGCTTCTTGTCTGTTGGTCTAATTTTAATTTGGGTATTAATCTCTGCTTATCTGGGTATTGATTGCTAGTGAGGAACTGTTTGCAGACCAGATGTTTTGGTCTTTTTGTTCCCTTTTTGGCTCATTGAGTGTCTCCTTTGAATGGTATGCAGATGTTGTTTATATGTGCCTATTAATGGCCATTTTGTCATAGTGCCAGACTTCTAGGAATTCTTTAGTGTTTTTGCATTTGGCTTGATCTAGAGTGATCTCAGTTTCCCTGTTGAAACTATGATTAAGTCTATCTATGTATTGTGAAATTAAGGAGCGTTCATCATCTTCTCCTGCAATCACCTACAGTTCCAAAGGCACTCTCGCCTTCACTCTGTGTATGCTCCTGAAACAAATACAATTTAATAAGAAAAGAGGAAGGCAGCTCCTTATATACAGTACATTTTTGACAGCTATTCCCACACTTTTAGCAACTTGCAAAGCAACCAAATAGAAAATTGGATCTAGTGCGAACAAAATTTCGAAACTAAAGATTCACTGTTGTGGTGAAAATTTTGATTTATGTCAGATTTGCTGCTGAGCTCCATATGACAAGACTTCAGAAACATTATTTAAAATAAAGGTACATGGCTAGTTAATATCTCCATTTCCTCCTCACAGTTCTCCCTATGTAAGCATTATACCACTTGGAGCACTTTGTTTTCTTAATGCAGTCCACAATGTAACACACATGCATTTATTTGCCAGATGCTGAACCATCAGTGGGAAAACTTTGAAGTCTCTGTGCATCTGTTTCCAGGCAGTGGTGTGTACATTATTATCTTTGCCAGAAGGACTCTCAACAAAATGGATCCAATAAAGGATTTGAATTTAACATGAGCCTTTAGTACTATATTGAACACATATCACTGCATTGAGCTCTAAGCAACATGTGCAATGCAAAGTGCCCACAAAGTGCCTCAGAGATAAAAGCAGTCAGGTGCTGAGCTGACTCTTTTGAACAGAAAGTACTTTTAGATATTCCTCTTCACGAATGATATGTGGGAAATCTGAACAACACAGTTCTAGGAGATGAAGAATGTTTTTCATTTAAAGTAAACTGTTCCAAGAAGCAAATGGTGAGAACAAAAGAAAGATCATGTACACCTGGGTTAATTCTTGCATTTGGGAGAAAGACAGCACACTTTATTGTCATTGCCATAATGTGAATCCTGCATCACTGGTGATAGTACAAAAGCAATTTACTCCTAATTCAAAAATCTGCTTCAGAAAAGAGGCTTTATTTGATTCTCAAATATCTACTCTCTGACCTTGCTACTAAGGATGTGCATTTGGAGGTGGGAAATGGGGCAGGGTGGGTTCTACTTATCTTTACTATCAGTTTGCAACAGGGCAGCATATGCGCTTTTGTGCACATGCACAGAAACATTCTGATGACATTGGGGTCAGTGGGCGGAGCCTCCCACCGGTTTTACTACCAGTTCTATAGAACCGGTCCGAGCAGGGGGAAATCCACCACTGGAATGGGGAGTATATCAGTGGGGGCAGAGAACTGTGCAAGCTGTTAGTGAAAGACTTGAATCTTAATCTTAATATACATGGATTAATAGGAATCAAATAAATATAAAGGACAAGAGAAGATTCTTTACTATGATATAGCACCCTGAAGATTTCAGTTTAGCTGCATTCTAATCTGTAAACAGTTTTTGCAAGTGAAATGTCTTCCATCTATCTCATCATCCTCTTTCACCAGAGCTATTATTAAGTTAGATTTGAGTAACTAGCAAAACTTTACCAGCAAAAGTTTTAGGAATGTAATATAATTTTTATAAAGAATAGAAATTTAACCAAATAATGGTGAGCAATTAAGAAATGCCTGCTATTAAAAGTGACTTCACAAGAGTCTTATTGCTTAGGTTTAAGTGTTGTAAAATGTGTTGGTTTTTTATGTATCTACTTAAAGCTATTAGCTGATTTTTACTGTCAAAGGTAATCTAATTAAAGCAGTAGGTTACCTGCAGAATGTATGCTCAGTGATGATCCAATTAATGATTGCTTTCATTCATTTCCACTTGCTCCAGTTTCTAGTTTCAATAAATTCAGCCAAGCTGGCTGATTATTCACTAATCAACCACTATTTATGGTATTTGATATTGAAGAATGTAGACGTACCATATCTCACATGTCTAAAATGCACAGTACATTTTGGAGAAATTCCCTGATTTTCTAATATTTGATTTTCTGCTAACTTGTCTGCTCGGGTAGTTTAACCCATCTTTCTTGGTTTACTTAAGCCAATGTCCGCAGACACTTAGTCATTCCTTCACAAAAGAAATCTACCACAGGCAATGATGGATTGGCACTCATAGTAATAAAATATAAAATTGGGTATTATAACATAAAATAATCAAAAAAAAATTTTTTTCCTCATAAGATTAGCAAGCACTGGAAACTTATTATCTTTATTGATCCACATTATCTCTCCACCAAGGATAGCTCATCTGCGATTTCCCTTCCACTGGACAAGGCATCTATCATTGCAAAGGAACAGAAGGCATTAACTATTGGCTCTTACATATGATACACACAGTTGGCAGACTAGAATAGTGATTAAATATTAAGCATATCAGACACGTTATCTCCACTTTGCCTTGAAATAAATATTTAATTGGAATGGAGGATTGATAGAAAAAAGAAAGGAATGAATGAGCAAGTTAGTGAGTGGGAATGAATGAATGAATGAATGAATGAGGCTTCAATATTATTTTGAAGTAAATATTTTCACCAATACATCACTGTCACCATGTAAAAGTCCCCTGGGATGTTCAGGTTCCAAACAGTGACAGGTGTCATGTACTTTTCATAGTTTTCAATCTGACAAAGATTGAAAGGCTAAATGAAAGAACTGCCAGTCTTGCTTAAATATTAAAAAACATTTGGGCTTTACCAAATGCTGGTGCCAACATCAACATGGCTTTGTTTTGAGATATACTTGACTGACAGGTAACCCATTTTGTTTCCACTCATTTTTATTATATTAAAAATTTATTATATTAAAAAAAATGAAAAACATTCAAAGCAGATTTATTGTAAATCGATCAGTTCTTCTACCCACATCAAACTTATTTATGATTATTTTTAGCAATATACCCACTCTGTGATGTATGCAATGAAATATTACAGCAAATTGGACAGGTGATTAGACAGGTTTAACTTAGGACCACAGTTGGGCTATGAATAGCAATCCAAGAATGATAGATCATTGTCTAGTCATTATTCTTTCAGCAAGAAAGAAAAACATGTTCCCACACAGAGGACAAGAGCACAATAAAACATTTTATTTATGATTTGTTTATTTGCTAGACTTGTATGTTGCTCTAATCAGTTCTTGTCTATGGGTCTGTGGGTAGGGGGACATTTTTAAAAAACCCTCAAGATAGTGGCTAACATTTATACAATTGAAAACCTTCTTCTTTCTTTATCAAAAGAATATACAAAGATCAATATGTAATAGGGCAAAATGGAACAACGAATAATGGAGCATAATAAAAGAATGGCAATTCAAATCATTTTTCATAAAATCAAATCAAAATTTTTATTTGTCTTACTAGCCCCAGGAGTGGCAATGTTGAGCTGGGCTTGTTCATGCTCACCCCTGTCAGAATTACATTCCGGCAATCTGATGCGCCGATCCAGCCTTCAGTGGGAACTAGCTTCAATTATTTCTACATGCCTATCTGTTGCCTGGCTCCTTAACCATCTCCTTGACTGGGATTTTAGTAACCTGGCTTTGAACCAGCCTATTTTTTTCTGTGAGAAAATAGTTCTAGAACAAAGGCAAAGATTTTGAAAAACTCACTTGAAAGAGGAGTCACCTGTTCCTGATCATTCTTTAGAGTTTGATTTTTCCAGACTTCAATTGTCCTTTCCACTATCTAGATAAGGGGTGTCAAACTCACAGTGTCATGGCGGCATCACATGACATATTGGGACTATTCTCCCCTTGGCTAAACAGGGAATAGGCGTGGCCAGAGCGTGACGCACGTGGCTCTCAGGCTGAGCGTTTGGCAGCCTGATCGAGATTAATAATTCAGATTTAAGTTTGTCTTTTACTCATTTGTGTCTGAATCTTTTCAAGTGAGACATCTCATTAGCTGTACTTTTCAACATTTCAAATAACAAACATTGTTAAAAGCTGCAATCAATCTACAGCTGATGGACTCCAAGACACATAGTTGTGTAATGAACAGTTAATTTTTTCCCCACATGAAAATGAATTTCCTGGATGTGATTAATAACTTTCAGATTGACCAGCCAATATATAAAGATTTGTCTTTTTACATGGTTGAAAAATGATGCTCTGGATGAAAAAAAGGGAATCACAGCATGAGGACAAGCAACATTTATAGAATTTAATAACAGAAATAAGATAAATGTTTAAAGTGTCAAAAATACTTCAGTCACAGCTTGCAGTAGTGTGACTCAATACTAATCATGTTATAATAAAAGCGCTGTGATCATCAGTCACAACGCACATATTCAACAATGGATGCTAGAGGGGGAGGATTGTATTTTTATGCAATAATATGCATAAATACGCATCCATTTATGTTCTAGGGAAAGATGTGTATTTTTTTCAACAAAGAAACACTAATTTGGGTTCTTATTCATCTGGTGAGATTTTACATTATACTGCTCTGCATACAATAGACCAATGTTTATTATTAGGGGTGAATAAGGATGACTGTTATGTATGATTAGTAAAGTAATTTCAGATTAATGAGGTCGTAAAAGGACAATTAAATAACACACTTCTTTTCATATTCAGATCATTTGAGTCATCTCTGCAACAGAGAGAGAGAGAGAGAGAGAGAGAGAGAGAGAGAGGGAGGGAGAGGGTGAGAGGGAGAGAGACTACCGAAATTGTATTCAACCATTTAGTGCAATGTTTGCCGAATGGCCAAGCTTTCTACAAACAGCCTATATAATAATTTGTCTTAATTGACTTATTTTTTAAAAAAATGCCCAATAAAACCTGATATCAGTTATGTGAACAGGTGAATTCCACTATTGTGAAAACCATTTTTCGATACATAATATCCACAACTAGGTCTCTAGAGACCAGATTGACCATGCCATCCCCAAATGCTTATGCATCCTTAATTAATTTCAGCTATTACTTATTTAATAAATAAATGCTGGTGCATTTATGATGTTATATAGCTATTATATGGGCAAACTAATTTGATAGGTGCTTTGTATCTAATGACAGGAAGTCAATAGTGTTGCATTTCCAGAATCAAATACCATACAAGGCTGAACTTCTTTTCTCTTTGCTGATCGTTCATGAAGAGATGCATAATCCATTCATGTCAATCATCTTTTGGTTAATATTCTGGCATGTCAGAATTCTAAAAGATTGTGACATGTACTTCTATATTACAAAGTCATATATAAAATTAGAGGGCAGATTGTTGCTGCTTGTCAGACCAACCACTAGCTTCTCTCTTGATGATACAAAGCAGGGGTGAAATGCTCCCAGTTCAGACCAGACCGCCTGATCTGGTAATGATGGCGGTGGGCAGTTCGGAGAACTGGTACCAAAAATCCCTGCACCGCCCCCCCCCCCAAACCATGGCCAGCTGAGCCACACAATCACCAGAGGCTTTTTTTAAAATTTATTTTTAAAAGCATTTTTCTACAACCTCTTCCGATGAAAAAATGCTTTTAAAAGTTAAAAAAAAAGCCTCTGATGATCACGCGGCTCAGCTGGGATCATCAGAGGCTTTTCAAAGTATTTTTTCTGCAACCTCTTGGCCGAAGGGGTGGTAAAAAAATGCTTTGGAAAGTCTCTGACGATCCCAGCTGAGTTCCTGATCGGCAGAGAAGCTTTTCAAAGCATTAGAAAAAATGCTTTGAAAATTTTTTTTAAAAAAATGTTGGCCACGCCCACCCAGTCACATTACCCTCACCACCAAGCTATGCCCACAGAACCAGTAGTAACCAATTTTACATTTCACCGCTGATGCAAAGGTTTTATGGCTGGGAAATTCTGGGAGCTGAAATTCACACATCTTAACATTGCCAAGGTTGAGAAACACAATGCCAAATAATGCTCTATTAATAACCCCAATGCTATTTTTATTTAAAAAGAGACAAGTCATTTAATAAAACATGTATTTACTTGTCCTCATTAGTGCTAATCAGAAATTCATTAAACCTTAAACACATCCAATAAATAGTTTAGCAGTGGAAGAATAGTAAAAGAGTTCCATATTCTGGAAGATCTAGAAACAAATGATAGACGTAACTGTGAAATATGTGCCTCCTGAGAGTTTTAAACCTGGATATGTCAGTGGGAAAAAGAATACCATTAGTTCTTCAGTATTCCACTTATAAAGATCTAGAGTTTTTTTTAAAAAATGGATTTCACATGGAAATTGAAGAATTGAGTGGAAATTGAAGAATTTCCCATTAGATGTGTTTAATAAGGTCACAGCCACATCACTCTGAGATTCCCTAATTTCAGTACCTAGAGAATATGTAGAAAAGCAGCCTTTTAAATTTAATAGTATACTATAGTAGCTACCAGTATGTTGTATTCAGTTTAATTTCACATTAAAGTTGAATCCATTATTGTCTAGCAGCACAACCTCAAAACATTGTTGTGAGCATCAAAATTGAGAGAGAAAATACTACATCCGCTCTCTAGATTTCCTATGTAAAAGGTAGGTCATAAATCTATCTACTAATTAAAGTTACAGTTCTAATCATATATATTAACTGTATGAGACTATAACTGTTTTGCATGAATACATAGTAAATAACTTTTTGTTGTTATTGTTATTTATTAAAGCATTATTCAATCTTTTGACTGAAAAGGCTATAAACATTGGATGAGTTTACTTCACCCGTAGTGGGAGAAGTACAAGAACTTTTAAAAAAAAATAAAAAGCAAAAGGATGGTTAAAACTTTAATTTTAGAAAGTTACAAATGGTCCAGATACATTTTAAATAAGTTTTTGGAAGTAATTAAAATAATCTTCTTATGAGAAAATGTTTTTGTTCTGAATTTTTTTAAGACTTTAGAAATGTTCACTAGAGATAACTAGAAAAGGCTAAAATTATAACTGAAGGGGCATAGCATTTAAATACTTTTAATAATTGAAATGGATACTCAAATAATAAACTAAACCAAATTTTGTGAGAAGGGGAAAAGCAAAAATGAAAAGAAATCAAGTTCTAGGACATTATTTGAGAAGAATTATAAATTGGGTTTATTTGATCAAGATTAAAATATTTTTTATCGCTATTATCCCTTAAACTTTTGCTGACATCAGGACTGAAATGTAGACAGTTTTAGGATTTGTACATGGGCTATAGGAAGAAGAGATCATTTATTATAATTCAAAATTTTATACTTGTTGTGATGAAGGGGATTTCTATCTGTATCTATCTATACCTATATCATTTATATCTATCTATATTTTCCTTTATTATATTTTTATTTTTTCTTTCTTTTCTATTTTTCTTTCCATATTTTCATTTTCTGCCCATTATATTTTTTCTTTTCATTTGGTCCTTAGTTTAAATTAGCTTTTATTGTGAGTATTTTTTTTACTAAAAAAAAATCTAACTTATGGATTCAAGACTGAAGAAGCTTACAGTAAAGCCATACAGGGAAATGATGCGACTGTAACAACATTCTGAAGCATACTTAATATTCTGAGAACAGATGGTTTCAGTGAACAACATTTCTGTAGAATATATTTTTTTTTAAAAACTTGTGGCAAAGAGGAAAGGAAACACCTCTCCCCTCCAAAAAGACAGATGTGATAACTTTAGTTTATTTTCTCATCTCTTCTTGGTAGTCACCAGGGAATCTGGTGGGTTTGTGGCAGTGAAGCATATTGAGTAGGAAGTTTGCTCAAAAATCATACAACTTTCCTTGAAAGATATGCACAATTCCTTGTTAAATTGGAATATGCCATAGAGCCAATAAGCCACGAAAGGGCATTTGTTCCCATTTAGAAATACTGCAGAATAAAAAGGAAGCATTTATATGGTAGATGAAAAAAAATAATTTCAGCACTATTAAGGAACCACCTATTTATCCTTATAAGTACTACCACAAACATTTCACAGATAATAAAGCCAAAAGAAGGATAAGTTTGTATTTCCTCTTAAAAGATAAACAATAAGAAGGATAGTCTATTTACTTCAAAGTTTGTCTTTTGTATAAATGAAAAGCCATTACAGAAAGATAAATGAAATAGCAAAAAAAAAATAAAAAATTAGTAAATTACTTTCTGGGTATATTAATACAATGGTCTTCTTAGTTATTTTCATAAGATAGTAGAACTCATTCTATGCTCTCTAAAGCCTGGATGGAGATAAACAAATGGAGTATTTACCTTCTCATCCTACTATATTTAAAAATTAAATTACAAGCACCCAAAATGGCTTTAAAGCTCTTCTACATATTACTTGATGGTTAATATCAGCATACATTCATTTGTGTTATATATCATAACCCCACCTTTTAATTTACCTTTTGTTGACTGAAGTCTAGCATCCATTACAACACATTACACCTATTAATTTCAACAAAAATAGATGCTGGCAAATGAACAAGGTGAGAGGTCTAACTATATGACAGGTCTGACATATATGTACAACTTGCTACTGTTACAAAGATACCAAGAGTAGAGTTTAATGCAATAGCTGACATCAGTTATGGGGCAATAACTGCTTAATGTATACAAAGTGAACACTTTGTTTACACTGTCACTTTATGTAACTTCTCATTTCAGCTGAAATAAAATAATTAAGGAATGTTCTTTTTTTAATTCCATCATATTAATTCTCTTTAAAAATCTGAACTGAAATATATGAAGATTTATAACATCTATAAATCTGAATCTGTATATACACCTCTATAAAAAGAGCAATAAATAGAAGATGTTTACTCCCCAGTTTTCTGCTCTCCATTAACCTTTTGTTGGTTGGGGAATTCAACAGAGCAAGAAAATGGATGTTCCAAAGGCAAGTTACTAGGCAGTATCAAGGTTGAAAGAGGTCAATTCTGTTTCCTTGATTCAATGTCAGTGGTAATGTGATATGAGAGATATTTTTTTCCTGAAACTATTTTTCTTCTTATTTTTTCCACTCGAGTCACCCAATAGTTACCTTATGGTTGAAATAACTTTAAGATCAAAATGCTCTGGTTCAGCAGTTTATCTGTTATATTTCACAACTTAAGTGCACAAAGTCCAAGAGAATATCTTTTGTACTCTCAAACTGCCCCACTGTCTACTCATATATATCTAGGCCCATGACATAGTAGCTTGTCTTCTAGGACAGTCCTACAATAGAGTTTGATTACTTAGAAGAATATGAAGCAATATAAATCCAGTCTCTTTTGTTGTCCATTTAATTAATAAGTAATTATTAATTTAAAAAGGATGAAAATCTGCATGCATTTGCCATTCAAAATGAGTAGGATTGGTTTGGTACCTAACTACACTTCTGTCTGTATGGAAGCCTTGATCAAAAAAGCCTTGATTGAAAAGCTAGTATCAATATCTATGGACCTATCTGGGATATCCATGTATCCTGGATGTTTTGAAACAATAAAATGTGAACAGAAGATTTTAGATATGGATAAACATGAAATGAGGAAAGGATCTATTGAGAATAATATACTGCAAAACACTACAGTGGAAGATGCAAAGGAAAAGTATAACTTAAATGACAAAGTCTAATACCATGACGGCGAACCTATGGCACACGTGCTCACCTCCAGTGCGCATGTGTGCACTGACCAGCTGATTTTCGGGGCTTTTGGGCCACCCGGAAGTAGGGAAGCAGGCTGTTTCCTGCCTCCAGAGGTCGTGGGGGTGGGTAGGGAAGGCTCAACCCACCCCCAACTTCCGGAAGTTGGCAAACGGGCCATTTCTGGCCTCCAGAGGGCACCAGAGGGGTGGGGAAGGTCGTTTTTGCCCTCCCCAGGCTCCTAGACAGGCTCTGGAGCCTGGGGAGAGCAAAAAATGGGCCTTCCCTACCCACCGGAAGTTGGCAAACAGGCTGTTTCCGGCCTCCGGAGGGCCTCTGGGGGGATGGGGAAGGCCATTTTTGCCCTCCCCAGACTCCTAGAGAGGCTCTGGAGCCTCGGGAGATCACGTACGAAAAGCATGGGGAGCATGGAAGGGTTACGCATGCATGTGTGGGGCACATAGAATTTTGAATGTGGGCATGCACACGCACCCCCCACACTCCCCCCTCTTTTGGCACACGATGGGAAAAATGTTAGCCATCACTGGTCTAGTATATTGTTGTTAGTTGTGAAGTCATGCTGACCCATCATGACCCAATGGACAACATTCCTCCAGAATTTCCTGTCCTCTACCATCCTCTGGAGTCCATTTAAGCTCACACCTACTGCTTCAGTGACTCCATCCAGCCACCTTG
>JANHZT010007145.1:0-13252 GCA_032468215.1 Stegonotus admiraltiensis | reverse complement strand
TAGAGGAGCTATTGCTTAATGCATTGTAAGCCGCCCTGAATCTCCAGAGAAGGGCGGCATATAAATCAAAGCAAAAAAAAAAAAAAGGGGGGGGGGAGAGATGTCATTTTATTTATGTATATGTACACATTAGTGGCCATATCTGCTGCTCATGTTCACCTTAGAATTATGTGCATTATCTGAATCCTATGTGATTATTTCTGACATCCTAATTTCCTTACAGCAGACACCCTCAGAACTAGGATAATACATCATGTTTGACTACGTGATTTCTACAGTGCTGACTCTTGAAAGTCTATGAACTTAATCAGTTTAGATGAAAACTAAATTTTATGATTCAATGTCTTGTGTGGATCCAGCTTTTTGGCTTATTCAACTAACCATAAATATTCACTGCTTTCACTGGCTGTTATTCTGTCCCTGAAAGGGAGAAAAATATCAGAACATACTTAATAAAAAATATTCTGAATTGATAATTTTATGCCAATTTGTTAGAGTAACAATAGCAAATGAACTACCTAAGCACATCATAAAAATAACCACAAGAATCCAAAAAAATCAGTTTATAAATCAATGGAAAAATTTCTTTTTACCACTCCATGTTATTGTGGAATATATCGGGCAAGGTTATAAGCAATGGATGGAAAGCAAACTGCTTTGCCTGTTAAGGTAACAATATCATCTGTCAGCTTCTTGCACACACCAAAAAAAAAAAGGGGGGGGGATTAAGAGAAGTATTGTCTTTTAAAGAATATATTCTTACCTTAACTTTTGTGGATGCTGTATGTGAGGAAGGTGGCAGAGATTTGGTAGTAACCGAAGAAACCATAGGTTCAGCATTTTCACATGTAGTACAGAGTCCAGGATCTGGTTTATCATGTAATGCTGAGCATTTGCAACATTTTTGAGCCATAATGAATAGCAGTACCAAGCCAGAAATATATGACCTATCAGTATGCTAAACAGATTGACCCAAAAATGAACAATATCTAGTTGCGAGATAACAATCTAATGTACCAAAAACAATTTTGTTCAGTTTTGGAATAAGCTGACATACTATCTTTAACCCAGAATGTCTTTGATCTCATAGGAAGGCAAGCTGGATTACTCTATGCTACATAACAAAAAGTTGCCAAGTGTCACATTTATTTTTTCTACTTATAGGTTGTTAGGAGCCCTCTTACTATAAAAGTTATCAACTATTTACTTCCATTCTTATTCATAAGTAAACTCTTTGACAGTACTCAAGGTACCACTGAAATGATTCCATTTTGTTAAACAAGCAAGCAACTATTAGGCAGCTGTTTCAGCCTCCACTCTTTAGCTCCAATTGCTGAACTGACAGAACACCCCAGAAGCTGACAGTTTCCCTGTGCCACTTTGAATATAAGAATTCTGCAGGTGAGAATGCTTAGAACACTTGCATGCATTCTGCTGTGATGAATAATGCTGTAGTGCCACAGTATATCCTGAAGAAAATAAGGTAGACAAACTAATATGTAGCATTAAGCAACTGTACCAATTGTACTGAGAAATACTAGCTGAAACGTCTTGACTGACTGAGGAATTAACTCACAGCAATGCCACTCCCAAATTCAGTATGTTGTTATCAATGGCCGCTCATTCTCACTGGCCATTTTCCTTGCCTCTGCTTTTAAGCCCAACGTATCAAGAATAAAACAAGTACAGATTAGTGCTCTTCTTACTGCTTAATAATTTGGAAAAGGCACTGAACAGCAGCAAAAGGAAGCTTCACAGAATGGCAAGGACAATCCTACTAAAAATATATCTTGAGGGAATACTTTCAGCCCTGCTAGGTAGACCAGACCAGGAAACCAACTTTTATTGAGATTGGTTATAGTAACAAAATCTTGCAACGTCTTCCTCATTTTTATCCTCCAGTGACCTAGGGAAGCATCTGCCCGAGCTATTCCCAAATATTATCTCAAACCAGATTTTCAAAAAGTCTGACAATGTTGAGCGCACTTGGGTAACCATGATAGCCTTGTGTGGTTTCCTAAATGTTTTTTTAAAATTTCCCATTTTGTCTGTTGGCAACATTGTACTGTTGAAGCGCTGTCTGATTGATGGAATAAAAAGAAAGCTTGTTGCACTACTCTTCCAAAGAACTATTGATCTGTAAAGCACTAAGCAGCTTAAGACATGACTTTCTGTGTGACCACTTCTCTTTATACAAATCTGTCTGGCTATTCACTTCTAAAGATATCCTTCTGTGAAAGACTTGCCTATCTGGCAAACAAGAGAGAGTATTCTTGTTGTTCCCAGGAGATAAGATGTTCTCCCTCTGGAGAGACGTTTGCCCTATACTGTATTTAGAAAGTTTGTAAAGAAGCTTTACTTCTTTATGAATGTGTAAAGTTACCATATTTTAACTTGTTAATTGATTTAGTTTAAGTAGTATGTGCAGTAATTTCTAAGCTTTTGCATATTAAAGAACTGATTAATTGCCCTGCTTTTCTGAACAAAAAGATAAAGAACAAAAAAATAATAAATTAAAATATATTTCAAAGTAATATAAAGTCTTTTGAACACAATGATACTTACAGGGGATGGAGTTTGGAATATTTTCCCAGCCCTCCCCCCCCCCACTCCCTACTATGCAACTCAGAAGGAAATATATTATATTTGTAGAATTTTATTCTGTGTAATTATTGCCCAAATATATGACTATGACTATCATTAAGTGTTGTATCTTATGATTCTTGATGAATGTATCTTTATTTTATGTACACTGAGAGCATATGCACCAAGACAAAAAATTCTGTTCTGTTCTGTTCTGTTCTGTTCTGTTCTGTTCTGTTCTGTTCTGTTCTGTTCTATTCTATTCTATTCTATTCTATTCTATTCTATTCTATTCAACTGTGACTTCATAGTTTTATGAAGCTTTATGGTAACTTCATAATAAGCACCATTAAAATTAACTCTGAAATAATACACCAACTCAAAAACCATTGGGTGATAAAGCAATGTCATGGGAAATTCTGCAGGACATCAAATGCCACATCTGCACACTTGCTAGACATAAGATACAAAACAAAGATTAAGTTGGGAAGGAAAATGAGCATTCTTCACATTTTTTTTCTTTTTCTCCATCTCCTGACTGATCATAAATTGAACGAAAAACCAGAGTAGTTAAGAGCTTGGGAGTATGCCAGAAAATAAAGAGCCTCGGATCTTTACTGAACTAGTTTCTCACACACTTCTGGAATACTTAAATTTGAATCCCTACTGGTGTGAGAATACAGCTAGTGTTGGGGGCTTTCCACCACTACACAATATGATACTTAACTTTCCTCTACCAGAAGCGGAACAGCTCTACCACATTCTATGGTGTCTTATTCACTTGCCAAAAAATATGGATTTTTTTTTGTTCTAAGCTCTAAAGATTTGCAGGCAATCTTCTGGGTTGACTGAAAAGGAGCCAGATATGGTGTCAGGACAATTGTAAGTGATTATGTTTCAATTTTAACCTTATTATATCATAGCCAAGCTGTGTTAATAATTTTGTCACATAATTGTGGTTTAGTATGAAAACAAGGAAGATAGATTGAGATACGTTAGCAGAACTCAGAGGATTAGTGAGGATTTGCATTGTGCTCTACTGGAAGAATTAAAAAGATTAATAAGGATTTCTCATTCCTAATTACTACATTGGAAAAAAACAGAAGTTCTTTTTGCTTTTCAGTTGAAATAGGGCTACTAAAATTTCAAATGAAGAAAACACAAGTTGGTCTGCAGATAAGATTTATGCACAAAGCAATGTTGTACAATGTCCAATTCTGTGTTTAAAAAAGAAAATTGAAAAAAAATTGAAATTGTGCTCTGAGCCATTTTGCTCACAAATTCTTTGGTTATAATGTAAGCGACTATTTTTATCTGGCATTTCCTGTGATATTTTATAAGGAGATTCTGTTCACAGATAATTTTTGTTCTATAAACCATTTTGTGAATAAATACATTTAATTTTTTTCCCAAAACCATGACTTTAAGCTGGCAACGAGCTCCATCTGCTGGTGAACTGTTATAAAAAATGTAATTGAGCATTGTCCATTTAAACTTGAGATTTTTACCTTATTATAACATCAAGCTGACACAGATACAATGGACATAACTGTTTACAGTACATAAGTATTAAAACTGAAGCAGTAATAATTTTTGATATACTTTTACAATGTTTCCTTCTATATACTGTATATTAAAGCCTTTGTGGTTATTTATGGTGTCACCAGACTGACCTGGTAACCTCAATTTTATCTTATGTCCCCTGGCTTTGTCTCCTCTCTAGCCAAGGATTAATGATGCCTTGCCCTACTATTCCTGTACCACACAATATCAACCAGCTTCAAACTGAGGGTAAAATGAGAGCAATTCATGATTATGCTAGCATCTTTCTAACGCCCTAGCAAGATCTCCTTTCCAATGAAGGTATGCTACTGGATAAAAGTTTTTGATATTATGGAACTATGTTTTAAGGAAAAAGGCAATGTTTATAACAGAGTATCAACACTGAAAACCCGTAAGTTCATACTTACACTGAAAAAAGGAGAAAGCAGCATATTCATCCAAGGCTTCTACATGTAACTTTAAACCATAGCTTATCAATGTTAAGCTGACTATTCTGTAGCATCACTTTTTAAAATTGTTTTTGTACTTGATAAAAAGTATTCCTTCATTCCCAGGAGATACTGAAATCCCAATTTTGGTGGAAATGAGGAATTTCATTCAATCTCTCCCCAATTGTTTCTACCCATCCTACCCAATCTAACAGGAGAGACATGCTCCAAGTCACATTGGCTAAGGAGCATTTGCCCAGAAGAGTCTTTTCTGCTTTCATGCTTGGCATCTGAAGCATTATCCTTCTAGAGATTTGACTAGCCATAAACCCCACTGGCCTTTAGTAAGGCCTTAAAGACCTGATTCTGTGTTTGGGCCTGAGGACTTAAATGTGTGTGAAAGAGGCCATCTCCTGGCATGACAATGGTTGTTCTGTTTTTTCTTAGCTGCTATATATTTTAATTTTTGTATACATCTATTTTTACTTTTCCTTTAATATGTTAGCTGTCCCAGCTCATTTATGGAAATGAGCATTCATATAAATTGTAGATTTTCTCTTTGCTCTATGGATCTTTTCTGTAATTGTAATATTTTAAATCTGCACTCATTTCCATAAGAGGAAACAAAGGGAAAATCAGGGTGTTAGCAAGGATCTTAAAATTTAATGTTATTATTCAGTCAAAATACAGCAAGTTATAAATATATAAAAATTCTTTTCCTTATAGAGCTTTTGCCCTGAACGTTAATAAATGTTAACTGCATTGAATATTTTACAAGAGAAAAGGTCAGTTCAAACTCTTCACAAAATTTATTTTATCTGAAACTAAACTTCCTCCAAGGAGCTCAAGGTGGCATGCAAAAGGTTGTATCCAATGGGAGAAGGTATAAGGTCAGACTGCTCCATCAATGGAGCCAATTTTTGATGTCCATTATTCTTTGCAGCAAATCTGGACAGTGTAGGAGATGTTAAATGGCAAGTTCCATTAATGTTCAAAGTTGCCTACAAAGCTGTACCATTATATTCTTTCTACCATCCTGCATGATATTAGTGTTTACATATAGTCCTCAACTTATCAGAGTAATTGGGATCTTGCAGTCCCAGGTACCTTGATTAACCAAATCCCATGGTTGTTAGCAACATGACTTCCTGCTGGCTTCCCACAACCAAAGTCAATGGGAATGTTGGCACAAGGCTGCAAGTCCCAGGTGATCAAACAGGGTGGCTGTTAAATGGGGGAGGGGACAAGGGAATGCATGGGGGAGACACAGTGAGGGTGCACAAGGAGTGCACAGGAGGTGTGGCAAAGGTCAGGGGAGGGACATGAGAGAGTATGCAAGAGGCATGGTATGGTTGGGTAGAGGTGAAATGCACAAAAAACTTAGTATAAAAAGCACTGCCTGAGAGATTGATTTTGCCCCATTGGGGGATCCTCTTTCCTGAGCAACATTTCTGCTCTCAAAGAGGCCTAGTAAAAAATGTCTGTCCTGAAATCCAAGTAGGATTTTGGCACAGGGCATTTGCAGCATGGGATGTTTGCAGTCAGCCTCCCAGAAGCCCCTCATTTCTAGGAGCTGACTCCTAATGCCCAATGCTCTGTGTGAAAAGACTGCTTGGATTTTGAGACAGAGTTCCCTTCTGCCCACAGAGGGGGTAGGAACTTCAGGAAGATCTGGGCTTCTTTTCTCCAGCCCAGTGTTACTATTCCCTTCTGCACAAAGAGGGGGTACACCTGCCTCTCGCTGGCAGGTAGTTCTTTCGCTCCATCCACTTAATGACCACAATGAAGGAAAGCAGGGACTGGGGTAGTTGAGCAAGATGGTCACATGGCTCAACTGTGAATTAATTTGAGGACTACCTGTAAAGTTAACAGCAATCATGGATTTTGTGCAGTGCTAAACTGAACAGGTATTAATTACAGCCATTTTTGGACAGAGGAGGGAATACAATTAAGCCTTTATCGTTGGGAGAAGGGAAATTAATTTTTTTTGGGAGGAAGACACTCTTTTATGCACAGGAGGCTCTGGGGACCAGAGCAGGTAGACCATCTCAAGCCTGGAAAAGGACTACCTGTCTGCTGTCCCAGGCAAAAGGTACAAGCTTGCTGCCTCAGCTTAATTGCAGCAGAGATGAAAGCTTGCTATTGCTACAGCACGGAAAGAATTCCTGTCAGTCTGCCTCACGATGGAGATTTATTTTTTTTAATATTTATATTAAAATATAATTTATATTTAATATTTATATTTTTAAACTAGATTTTTTTCTTAAAATATAAAAAAGGGCAAGACTGAACTCTTTTGAGCAACATAGCTAGTATGCACGACTATCCAGTAACCTAACAGAAAAAAAAGAATTGGGGTCTAAATTTGAGAAATGTGTGGTAATAACAAAGTAAACAGAGGGGGTGGGGAAACATTGATTAACAACTATTTTAAAAACCTCAGTTCAGTCAGATATGAACAGTAATACAAAATAAAGTATATGTTAAAAACTGATAGCAAAACTGCTATGCAAAAAAACTCAATTGAACTAAATGAGGCACACTATTTAAAAAGACAGTCTTAATAGTACAAATTCTGAAAAAATGTTTCTTTAATTAAGAGAGGAACTCCATGTTACAAAGCAAAACCAAGTGTCAGTAGAAATCACTAAGCAAACAAGTGTCACTAAAGTGGTGATCATGGAATTAAGATGTAAAAGATTGCATTTGAAACTTGCAATTTATCCTGAAACAATGTTCAATGTTTTTCTTCTTTTTTCTCCTATGTTATGAGGATTTTTAAAAATAGCAGGGAGAAAAAGAAATTATTATCATATCTGCATTATATTTGGGGAGCACGTCTGCTGGTAGAATATCTAAATCCATGCCCCAACACATGGCAAATTAATTTTTAAAAAAGCATCTGTTTTAACAAACACTATTTGCTTAAAATTAAGGAATACCTGTGCTATATTTCATTTTCAATCATCAAAAGAAGAGGAAACAATATTGTGAAGATGTCTCGATGCCATTGTTAGGTAGAATTTTAGGGTTTAGGTTTAGGAAATCCTGTTTTTCCTTTGAGCTAAAGCTATATCCTTTGAAAAACTAGATTTTTCAGGAACAGTGATGAGAGCAATCAAGCAATAGGACTGTATTCTAAAGTCCTCGATCAAAGCTAAGAAAGAAACAAACTTGGTGGGAAAGGAGGAAATGCAACGTATTTTACAATCAGCTACCTCAAGACATACATTTGCCACTTGAGGAATTTTATCTAAGATGTCTGTTTTTTCTCACATTTTAAAAAATGAAGCCTTTATTGCACACCAATGATTTGTTGCCTTTACTTTTGCTCCCTATCCTACATTGAAATATATGTAATAACCTGTTTCTGTACTTTTCAAAGGTATTGGATGTTTCTCTCTCAAATTCAGGAACACAATTCATTCCAGCTCTACATCAGCTAGGTGTTTGAATTTTATGGGTAATAATAGGTAGATTGATCTGTACTGTAGAATTAAATGAAACTATTTTGACATGTCATATTTAAAAGTCTACTTATCCATAAAACATAGCCTCAGAGCCCTTATATAGCCTCTAGCTTATAATTTGGAATTTGCATTTTTTAAAAAATACAAGTTGGCAAATAGACTGAATAAAATCTCGGGCACTTGATTTTTTCTTATTTTCAGCTGTTTTATTGCTTCTATAATTAGGTTCTTTTTGGGCAATATGCTTACAAGAAAGCTTATCTTCATTATTTTACAAATGAAAACTGTGTACATACACACAGAGAGAAAATGTGTTACATCTAATTTACTTTGTAAACAAAAGTTCCTACGGAAAATACTAAATAAGCCAAGACAGTATAGTCATAAGAATTAGTATAATTCCAGGTCTGAAAAATGGGGTAAACAGAAAGATCAAGAGACTAAAGAAGTAGCATTTATATATCTAAATACAGTAGTATAGTTATAAGACAATATTCAGAAGGCCACAGCATCCTGAAATTCTTACAATGATCAATTCTCATTTACATGCAAAGTTTTTACTGTATTATATTCTCATATAATGAGAATTGGGAAGATATGCCTCCAAAAGTATAACATTCTCTCTTGCAAATCAATATGTGATTTTGATTTGGTATCAGGTTTTCAAAATAAGAATACTTTTAGTTCTCTGAACAGGAGCATAAAATCTTTGTATGTATTTTTTTAAAAAAAACCTTACTCAGTAATTTGAGGCAGTGAGCCAAGGAGTCAGTTTGGTGTAGTGATTAAGGCATCAGGCTAGAAACCAGGAGTGAGTTCCAGTCCTGCCTTAGGCACAGTCAGCTGGGTGACCTTGGACTCTCTCTTAGCCCAAGGGAACAAACAAGCAAGGGCAAACCATAGCCAAAATCTTGCCAAGAAAACTGCTGGGACTTGTCCTTGCAGTCACCAGGAGTCAAGACTAACTCAAAAGCACAAAAATAAATAACTTGAGGCAAATGTATGAATGATTACTGTCATAAAATTAATCCCTTTCAAATGTTTTGCCTTCTGTAGAAACAAAATGTATAATTGTATGGATATAACAAATAAGTACTATGCATTTTTTTTCCAGGATAGAAAGAGCATTGGTGTTTTCATTTTGTTGTGGGAAAGAGCTCTTGAGAACATCCTGGACAGCAAAGAAAAGAAATAATTTCTACTTCAGGTAGAAACATTCAAGCAATTTCCACTTCAGGCTCAATTTATCATATTGCAGATATTTTATGAAAAGACCCACTTCTTGGAAAAGTCAGTAATGCTGGAAAAGTTATGAGAAAAGACAACAACCAGCAACAAGATGGATGAATTTGATTATAGCAGTGATAGGTACATCATTGGCAGATATGTAGAGTCAGGCCATCTTAGAAGAGGTCCATCAATGTGGCTGCTAATAGTCAACATCACTTTGATAGCACCAAATCAATGTCTACTTTCAACATAGGAACGTAGCAATTATAATTTAGCTGGGATCAGTTTATTAATCTTAAGCAAGTCTTATTTTAGGTTACCCACACATTTGAATCCATTTTAAAGCCAATGAAAATAGTGCCAAGATTCTCAATAAACACTGTTTATTTATTGTAACAATAAATATTGTTACAATTAACTGTCAGGAAATATGAATACCTTACAACGTACTACAGGTAGTCCTTGCTTACTAGCCATTCACTGAGTGATAAAAGTTATGATGGCACTTAATGAGAAGGACTTAAGACAATCCTCAAAACTGCAGCCTCTGCAATGTCCTTGTGGTCATGTGATTGTGATTTGGGCATTTGGCCACCAGTTCTCATTCACAGTGGCTGCAGCATCCTGCAGTGACATGATTACTATTTGCAATCTTTCCTGCCACTTTCCCATGAACAGTCAATGGGAAAGCCAGCAGATTGCAAGTGGCTCAGGTAAGTTGTTCCCATTGGTTTTTCTACTGAGGAAGAGGAGGAGGCCATGAGTGGCAGGATGAGTGTGGACCCTGATTACTATCCACACTACACAAGCCCTCCAGGCCCAGCATTGCCACATTTGTGCCATGGCACACCTTCCCCCACTCAATTGTACTAATTCCAATTCAATTACTGTTATTAAGTGACAACTACCTGTATATCATTTGCTTTTAGTTACAAACAGTACAATTCTTTTTAAAGCAACATTAGCCACAGTATCCTAACTTACTAAATAAATGTAATTTTTACCATGGAAGAGACTGATCTGGCATCCTCCTCATAATTTACAACAGGTGGGGGCTCTTTTCCATCATTTTCTTGCACTTTTTGTTGAAGAAGTTCCTTCTGAGCTGCAAATTTGACTTCAGTGCATTTCAGCTGCTGAACAGTTTGCTTTAATTCTTCAAGGGCTTGCTTCTGGCTTAGCAGAAGCACAATGCTGAAAAGAACGGCATCAAAATTATACTAAAAGCAAAATGGAAGCATGTATTTCATTTCTCAAAATCATAACAAATAATATATCTTTAGCAGTTTTAAGATTTTATAAGGTAGGATTAATACTAGATGAAGTTGAATGGTTGTTAATTGTCAACTTGTTTTTCCACTCAAAAAAGCCTAATCTAAAGAAGAACAGAATAGGAATTTGTTTATGCTGCATTAAAAATTTATGTGGAGGAAAACATTAATAAATAACAATCTAAAGAAATCCATGCAAATTTCCCAAATTCCATATAACTGAATTAAAGAAATACAGAGTTTAAAATCATTACATTCAATCAAAGGAATAGGAAATAAATTATGCCATTACAGACAATAAATAATAAAAGAATTAAAGAAAAATAATGCTAGAAGTACTGTAAGATTTAAAAAAGGAGTTTTATATTAGCTTATAAAATCAGTTAATAAATATAGTCATTAATTCTAAACTTACAAATAGGGTGCAATGAAGCATGATCTTAGCAAATGAGTTACTGTGCATCGTCTGGATTTCATTTTCATTCAAGAATATTACATGAATAACTTGGAAAATTAATTTTATATATCATACACTTCCATGTCTGCCATTTACTCACTCAGATTTTCTTTCATAGATCTTAGAAGACTCTTCAATCTTCTTTTCTAATTCCAGAACTAATTCCTCCTTATTTAGAAGTGTCTGCTGTGTCTGAATCAGTTCTTCTACTACAGTTTTCAACCTATGATTTAAATGAATAGTAACAAATATAATCTGTGACTATTTAGCAGAACTTTCTTTGTATTTCTCAATGGAGAATTCTTTTTCAAATAATCACATTTAGTTTTTGTTTTTATTATTTACTTTTATTAATTTTATTATATTTGAAAGCTGTTTAGAGTGGTTATATTAAAGAAATGTATAAATCTCAAAAGTAAAATAGAAACTAAAAAGAATTTATACTTTTTGTGGAATCTTTTCAAGCCGTCAAACATTTATATTCTATGGTTTTTTTTTGAAGTACTTTCATAAAAAAGAGGCACAATAACAGGAACATATTGCAAACTAGAATTTAATGGTTTTCATTTTGAGATTATTCTGCTTGTAATATAGTTTGAAACAACATAAATGCAATAAAGCTCCACAAATATATTTTTACTACATATAAAAGCAATCTTCTTTAGCTCATTGCATTTATTTATATGCTGCTGGGACTTTTGTTGTTATGAACTAATTATGTTCATTTAAATGTAGCAAAATTAATTTACCATAAGGACAATTAACAGTTTAGAAACTTGTTATATTAAAACCATAACTGTCCTACGATAATATAAATTCATTAATTCTTAATGGCCAGTTTTTAGAAAATGCATTGCCCTTTTAAGATGTTTATACCCAACTGAGAACATCTGAATTCTGAACTGACCACCGAGAATGCCAAGAATAATAACCCTTCATTAAAAGAAAAAATCACTTACAATGTTCCACAGAAATGAAGAGCTGAAAGATTCACTAAGTCAGCTAACTGCACTGAGACACATTAATTTTCCCCAAACTGTCCAATAGTAGGACAAAACTTTATCATCTATTATCTCAAGAAACTGAATAATACAGTAGCACAGAACAATGTCAAATTAAACAGAGCAGATTAATTTACCAGATTTATTAACTTTCTACTTCCAATTTTCTTTGCTTTCACTATTCATCAATAGAGGGATCATAACTAAAAACTCATGTAACAGATCTTTTCCAAGAGAGCAATCTATCTTTCATTTTCTATTTTATGCTACACAAATCTTATTTCAAAGCAACTAGGTACAGTGCAGTATCTTGTTCATCAAACAATCAAACAGAGAAAAGACAAGTTTTAATAGTGATTAGAAGTCTGGAAGTCTTGCTTTTTATTACAAGAAATTATGATCATGGTGGCAAGACCTTTTACGAATTAAGTCCTGTCTTGAAAGTTGTGAGTAGAAGTTAATTTCACTTACAAACAGGAAATTATTAATTTTACTTTTCAGGTATTTCACAGCAATGACAAGTTCATCGATTTCCTTGTACATCTTTTTTTTGGGGGGGGGGGTTTATGGTCAACTCTGATGATAGTACAGAAATGAGAAACTTTCTTACATAAATGAAAGCAAGTTCTTTACACGCATGGGGGAAATGTAAGGTGTTATCACGTTATAACAACGATTGTTTGTTTACAGACACACTCCTACATACAAAGATATATTTTCTGACAGAATTATTAGTATAGAATTATTAGTATTACTTATTAGGTGGTCTATCATTCAAAATCCTACTACCCTCATCTACATTTAACAACCATAGCTCCAAACTAGATAGTTTCTTATCATTCCTCATTCTGGGCCAAAGGCCTATTGAACTGTTTTTACAGTCTTGATGGTTTCTAAAGCATCACAAGAGAAAGGACAAAGCACATCTTTGGGTGAACTGCCATAGAAATGTCTGGTTCACATCTCTTTTCTTGTTGCAGTGAAAAATTTCAGGTAAGCTCTCTAAATGTATAGACTAAAAAGACAAAATCATGTTTAATAAGGCTGACTCATAGGTGTCCTAACAACATGTCAGGTTTTTATAGTTAATAGTAATTTGAATTTTGAACTGGCCACCAAAACTGGCTGGTAACAGATCCAAGAGACCACAAAGTGAAGGAGCCTGAGTTGCGCAGCAGACTAATGCTACTGTTAAAGGTAGTATTTAGCATCCAGCTGCCTGCAATTACTGCGAGTTCAATTCTCACCA
>JANHZT010007143.1:281061-295480 GCA_032468215.1 Stegonotus admiraltiensis | reverse complement strand
GGAGGGGTAGAGAGATGGGAAGGTGTTGCAGTGTACATGTGGTCGATCTGAGAGCGAATGACATGGGGCTGTTGCAGCTGCCATAACTTAAAAACAGGGTTGTATGTAGCTTTTGGGGGGGAAGGGATCTGTCGTAACTTCCAACTGATGTTACATGACCAGTCACATAGTGAGAACTGGCTGTATGCATTTTTAAAAAGAATCATTAACTTTGAGACGCGAGTAAGGCCCTTTTTCCATCTATGAAGACTTCCTTGTTGCAAATTTTATTCTTGCTTAAACCAATTCTTAAGCCCCTTTGTATCCTTTCTCAATTATGGATTTTTAGAGGGACTATAATTTCCCTGGGAATTGGCACATCCAGATTGTCTTGAGCTAATCTAAGTGGAGCCAGGTACCCTATCTCAGTGGAGGCAGGAGGATTGGATGCATGTTTTTTCCATAATTGCTGTCGCAGCACTTCCAGCCTCATGAATTTAAAAATAATAAAGCAGAAGGAATAATCTTCTTTATGTCCTTAGGGTGGGAATGATTATGAAATCTATGATGATCCTCGGACAGTAGGACACAGTATCCATTCTCCCCAGGACACAGTTCAGCGATGTCAACAGATATTCTTTCCAGAGACAGTGAACAAATCTTGACTCACGGATCTTCTGCTGCTATTCTTCTTGTTCACTTCATAAAAGCACCTTTTGAATTATAATCGAGGCTTGCTGAAGCCCAAGGTTGAAATGCACTTTGGAAACAGAGGTGAAGTGTGAAAAGAGAGAGTTGAAGTGCCATCACCAGTTTGTAGTAGTAAGAATCTACAGAACGATGACTGCCATATTTCATCCTCCCAGTCCCTAAAACAAAAAGTTTCGTTTTAAAGGGATCTGTGTCCTTTTTTTAAAACAGAGAGAAAGAAGGAGAGAAATAGAAAGCTGGTAATCTCTTTATATTCACCCAAATCAATTTCTGTGATTAAAATAATAGTATTAATAGGTTAAAGGGAAAACAATCCAATCTTTCAAAGTATTTTCATATTCTTGAACCCTTAATATGGCCTGCCATTTTTTTAAAATTAAAATCAGGTCTTTTTTCAAGCTAATAATGAATAGGGAAAACACTCCTAATCTATTATTAGCCATGCAGAATGCGGAGAGAGGTAGAAAGTAAACTTTGAAACATAGATCCTATTGAAAGTGATTAGTCATAGACATCACCATTCTACTCAGCTTTCAGTACCCATTAAAATATTCTGTGGCTTCTGATCTAATATGTGAAACCATCTGTTTAAAATATGACTTTGGTGCTCAGGTTTATTTTATCATAGATAATATATTTTTGGTCCAATAAAAGTACAGATTGTGTGTTAAGGTCCACACGTCTTAGCAGCCTTGCATATTGCAACTGCGCCTTCCCACAACTAGGTCTGGGGAGCAGCCTTTGCTTTAGCTTCAGTTATTAGAATATTGTCTACTTGCACTTTCTTCCCATTGCACACTAACTCTTCAGCAGGATTGTACTTTATCACCTTAATTATCCAACCTAACTATAGAAGTGCTGGCAATAGCATTTAGATCTAATAATCAGATTAATGGAATAAAAATGGGAGGTAAATGCATCTTTTAAATCTATTTACAGATTATTTTGACTCTCTCAAATGCTTTTTATTCAGCTAGGTATATTAAGGAGTGAAAGAAATTTGCAGAAATGTCAGGACTATCAGTTAATTTTCATAAATTATACATGTATACATACATATATAGATAGATGCATTATAATTAAAAATATTAATAAAATCTTTACATATAATTATTTACCAACTTGAAAGAAATTAAATAAATGAAAAACTAGGCTTCAAAACATTTCAATATTTTAGGATGAATTACAGTGTTTAAAATGAAAATGCTTGCACAGTTGAATTTTTTATTTCAGTGCCTCCTAGTGGTAACTTCTAAATAGGCTTTAAGATGTTGGCAAAAAAAAAAGCTTCTATTTCAATCTACAAAAACTAAGAGTAAATAAAATTATTTATATACCGGTAGATCTCAAAAACAGGGAGGTTGGGTCATGCCCAATTCGTTAATACATTATCGAGGATTGCAGCTAGGGCATATGATTCCATGTATTCTGGGAGACTCATCTAAACAATTCATTTTGAAGCTATGTTAGAACCAGATAAGTTTATAAATCAGTGGCTTTTAATCCAAAATGTTTTTCTAGAATAAAACAGATTGAAAATGTTTTTACTAAAACAATGCTTCAAATTTGAAAGAGTAGAAAAAATGTTTATAGATTTTTATAGTAATAGAGAATCTTTCAATATAGATCAGATTGAGCAACGAATAGGTGACAAATTACCAGCTGATATCAACTTAAATTTATTTTGGGTGATAGAAATATTAGATTTTCAGTAACATGATCTGATATCCATTTTGAGAATTTAATACTTTATCATTTAAAACAACCAAAAACAATTTAAAAAATTTATTGGTTGTGATTGCAATCAGAAATAGAAGATCCATTATATATTTTAAAGGAAGCTTGGGATACTGATTTTAGTAATCCTGTACAGGAGACAATTGACAGAAGTTCTGGAAAGAGCTTTGGCTTCAATTTAAGAAATGCAATGGAAGATAATTGGATTGTTCTACAATGCCCAGAGTCATTTTCCATGAGATAGGTGATATGTGAATTTGATTGATTGGCTGATAAATGAAACAAAACATACTATTGTTGGTATTTTACTCCTGTTAGGCTGGCTCATACTGGATATATCAAAATTATTCCAAATTTTGGAGAAAGTGTTAAGTCATTTTTTTCATTTGTTGTGAACATGCAATAAAGATATGAAATGGATGCCTTCAGCTATAGTTCTTTCATATAACCATGGCACTAATTCAGAGTTGAAAGCAGGTATTTCATTACTTGCTTCCTTCTTCATAAATTGTGCTATGATGCAATTAGAGGCATCTAAAGATATAAAAGGATGATGAGAAGCTGGTATTAATGAAATGAAATTAACCCATTCTTTTCTGAGATGCTGAGGCTTTTGCTTTAAAATAGATATTGCCAGCCCTTCTTAGGTTAGTTTCCATTCCTTTTCCAGGAGGGTTTTGAAGTACTTAATACAGGGACCTACTTATTACTGTGAAAGCCACAAAGTGGTCTATTTCTCAGATGGATCAAAAAACAGAACCCCACTTTATTCAGCAGGAATGTTTATTTTGATGCCATGTATGTTAAAGAAACCCAACTATTTTGCTGTAGCTACAGATTTGTGGGGCTTTGTTGACAGGCAGCTTTTATATCATTATAAAAGTATGACATTAATAAAATTGAATTAAAATTTGGTCAAGTATCTTTTGTAGTTCACATTTGTAACTTGATATAAAATTAAAAGTCAAGACATAGTTGGAAATCAATAAACAATATGACTTCACACTGGTTCATTCAAATTTAAACTAAAAATTCTGTCTTTGGAACTGAATGGTTTACAATATGTTAAAGCATATATGATTTACTATCCTCAGCTTAGAAATTATAGATACTTCCAGATAAAAATCGTAAGATTCATAAAAGTCACTGGTAAAATCCATTAACAGGAACATGTACAAACTTAGAAGTAGCAGAGAGTAAGAGAAAATGCCTCATTTAAACCTAGGAAAGCTACTACTAATACTGGGCTAGATGGTTCAGTGATCTGACTTCACTGCAAAGTAATCTGAATTCATTGCTAAGTAAAACTGCAACATTCCAGAAGTTGTTCAGTGCCAACTCATTACTTTTAAACAGCACAGCCAAAAGCATACAGTGATAGGAGCTGCAGTGAATCTGCGTGCAAATATTGCTCATTCTAAATGGACTGCATGCATTTTGCTGCTAATCAAATAACTGTTTCTAGCAGACTAGTATACTTCATCTCCGCATCACAAATTCTAGGAACAGCTACCCCGTTCCCTTTACCCAATAACCTTAGACACTCATCTCAAAAGACCATTGTGAAATGAAAAAATTTCAGAACAGGGAAGACTCTTGGAAAGTCACTTTAATGATTTATTGCCAGTGTTACAAAGATCAACATGGGATTAAAGAGGCAAGAACCACACAAAAAGTTGTTAGGACACAGACACATTATAGATAACAAGGTTATTTCAGAAAGAATTAAAAGCATTCTCAGAAAGAAGTCACAGTTTTGTGGCACTCCCACTGCTATTGCACCATCAAGGAGGGTGATAGGCTAGAAGCTGCTGGTGTTACATGTGTGCAGGAAGTTCCTCCAAATGTCACAGGAAGGATGTCTCATACAGCAAGAGGAAAGTAGCCGCCTTCAGATCATCACTTCATTGGACTTAAGAGCAGCTGCTGCATCGCAAGGAAAAGTCCAGAAAAATTCTCCCTCTATATCTACATACAGATGAATGATAATTTCTTTCAAAATCACTATACTTCATTTTCTCCTGCCTGTATGGAGTTTTCTTTCAAAATAGACCATTGGGAATGTTTTATTTGGGTTTTTAATTGAAGGAAGCAGAATATTCATATCATTGGTCACTGGTATAATGAGGACATTTCAGGAACAAGGGAACAATAATGTCCCACAGAATGACCTTAACCAACTTTTTTATAGCTTTTCTTGAAAAGAACTCATCACAAACACAGTTGTAATAAATCCACAGAGACTTTTTGGAATATGTTAACAGCATATTGGGAACGGGGGGAATGTTAGGGTACCGTTTTATTTTAGGTTCCCTGTATGAAAAAACAAATTCAGGAAGAACTAGGTTAAAACTTTTCTTAAATTTGCACTCCATTTCTACCCATATCGGGTTTATGGGAGAATATTTTAAAAACTTGGCTGTAGTGTAACATCCATCCAAGAAAGAATTGTATGAAAGCCTTCTCTACCTTGGCACCCTCCAAGTGTATTGAAATGGCAGTTCCCAGAATTTCCACACAATATGGCTTTCCAGGAATTGTAGCCCTAGCAAATCAGAAGGGAACTAAATTGGGAAAGGTTGTGTTATACCAATGTTCTTCAAACTTGGCAACTTTAACACATGGACTTCAGGTCCCAGAATTCCCCAGACTGGCTATGAAAGTTTGGGATATGAATTACACGTTAGAGTTGCCAAGTTTGAAAAATGCTGCATTAGACTGGCATCCTTACAGCTAGTTCTGGTATCATTTGGAAGTCCCCAAATCCTTATAGCTATGAGGACTTTCTCTTTAATATTTTGGGCTGAAATATAAAGAGCGGAACTCAACGCCCTGTGGCTACTTTGCATGAAATTTGCCATAAATCTAGGTTGGCAGTATACTGTAGAACTAAACTATCTGTGTGGGGTGTCCTCCTTGAAAACTAAATATGGACATGAGGCTGTTTTCAAATGTTTATTTCTACAGAGCAACAGCCTATCCTGAACCCTCCCTGTCTCACCTCACACCTAAGTGCAAGTTTGTAAAAGATCAAAGGGGCTGAAATCCCACAAATAGGAACAGTAAAAGTATGTTGGACAGACATTCACACACACACACACACACACACACACTCATTAAGGACACTGGAAATACATCCCAAATACAGAAAGCGTATCTTTTATAGACACCAGTTTTATTCCAGCATACTGCAGTACCATTATGCCATAGGCTCTACTTTTAGACTTCCTCATCTCATTCAAGAGAGCCTTACTAAATCCTCATCTCTCACATTCTTACTTCATTTACTTAAACACACCTACTAATTCCTAGAAGTATAGTTAATGCTTGCTTCCATGCATTAATTAAAAAACTTACTATCCATGTACATCTTTTCTCTCCAAGATCATGCAACTTCAGTGTGTCACTGCCCATATGCTTTCAACTCAGCAGACCATACAGTTTAGACTGCCTGACAATTCCACACAAGTTCTGAGAATGTATATGGTATCATGGGAAACTCTTCTTAATGCATCTAAATCAATGTTGTGCTTTTAAACAAGACCCTGTATATCCTGGGGAATTAAGATGTTGGGGAAAAGACTGGATAGAATTGGAACAACTGAAGGACAATACTACTAGATACCATTTATTTATTACTACCCATTAATCTTACCTCTGCTGAACATTTCTTCATCTTTTCTACACATAATCCTCATTCTCCAGTCACATAGAGGATAACTGTTAAAATGTTGAAGTTTGTACAACAGGAGGGAGAATAGGAGAATTAGCCTAAACATCCATTCTGAGGAAATGTGTTGTGAAAAGTATTCAGAAGTGCAATTACATGCAAATAATACTGAAACCTACATCTGTGAAAGCGTAATAAACAAAGGTGCTATTTTTCAAGCAGATCTTCAGGGCCAGAAACTATCATTCATAATATAAGAGGATGAAACAGATGCTTCCTGGTGATTTTATTTCAGATTTTCCTAGCATAATACAGACCAAATGAGTTGGAACTGCACCTCCCAGTAACATCTGGAGACACTATGTTAAGAAGACCATTCTAGACCCTTTTAATGTTAATAATAATGTAATCTTCTAACAAAGAAAGCTTCATCTGCAGGGGATTTTATTATTATGTATTACTTTCAGTAGATACAAATGCAATCATGGGTAATACTTAACACTTTATATGAAAAGTACAATGTCAGCAAAATAACACATTTCAGTAGAGGCTGAATTCTAGAATATCCTTGGACACATACTTTTAATTGCAATTAATTCCTGTATTATATTTTGCTACCCTTTTAAAAAACAGATGCAACTTAGTTTACAATTAAGAGAAAATAAGAAAAGTTATTTTTTAGGTATAATCTGAATGTATATCACAACAGTCTGGAAGCAAGATACTGCTACAGTTCAGGCTACCTGGGACAAACCACTGTGGTGTGCATGGAAAAAATTAAAGTCAATTTGAGATTAATACATTTAAAAAAGTTCCTTCTTCAGCTACCTCCAGCAAAGAATTATTTGCAAAATTTACTGACTCCTTTGCATGGCAACAAGCAGAAGATCCTGATTTTGGTGATATCATCTTTTATAACACCAAAAAAATCCCTCCACCCATTTTAGACATATCTGAACAAAACTTCACAGTGAGTTATTAATTTGTCTTTAGAAATGCTGCTTCCTTAGTGTTGTATTCTATTGGATTACTGCATAATTATTTCAGACCCTGTGCATGAAGTGTTTTTGAAAGAAGACTTGAAGCTACAGCAATAATTATATACACAAGTGGTAACCAAGCCATTGATCTCAAACTCAGCCAAAGATAAATAGAAATTTAGAGAAGTGTGATCCCTATGCAGGAGCAAACCTATAGGCTCTTTCTTTGCATATGATTATACATGTAAGAAATACACACAACACCCCAAACAACAAAAAACAAACTTCAAGCAGGTGATTTAGAAAACTGAAAGAATGCCAGCTTCACCATATTTGGACCATATAGAACTGTGCCCTGAAAAATACTATTTCACTGAATGCCTGTTCTGGCCAAGAAAGGTGCATAATAATAATGCAACAGCCTCTGCGGAAGATGGAAGGGGAATTTTTGTTAAAGGGATAGGATAATAGACAATTTCATTGCTAATTTGTTTAGAATAGAACCAGATAAACATCACTGTGGCCAACATATACTACTCTGATAGTAGGTTTCTTTCATCCTATTGGGTATAGTCAGGAATTCATGACTTAAGTGTAAATCTACCCAGCAACACTTTTCCACTTCTTGCTTGCCCTTCTATAACAAAAAAGCACATTTACAAACTAAGATTAGATCTTAGAAAAGACAAGATAAAGTTGCAAACATGTCACACAGCAAACAAAAATTGCCAGCCTGGCTCTTTAATTGCTCCAGTAGTTCCACCACCCACCATATCATTCAACTCCACTTCCTGCAGGCTCAAGAAGTAGTTTATGAGCCAATTATTTGGCCTGACCATGTTTCATGCTTTGTATGTGGTGCTAAATGAGTGAGCACCACCTCCACAGCCTGGAACTTCTGATTCTTTGGTGGGATGGGACAGATTTTATATGTGACCACATCTCCTTCTACCGGGACATATTCCCCCTCAATGCTGAAAAAGAAAAAAAAAAGGAACATTTCAGAGCTCTGAATAAAAATATGGTGGAAACAAATTGATGTAAAATTTGTCAGACAAGGCATAACAATTTTTTAAATAACTGCATTCTCTTTAGGAAGCTTCAATGCATCAGTATCTAAATAAGCAATTGCTAAAAAAACTAACATATAGAACTATCAAAGAAAAATGTATAAATTAAACATCATAACAGGATGTGAATTACATTCCTCCAAACATGATGCATTTTGTAGCACTCTAATTTAGGAAGAGTTCTGCCATCGCAGCAGAATTAAAATGTTAGGGTTTGGAATATTATCCGAATTTTATTTTTAATAACATTTTCTACTGCATTTACTATGAAGCACCTTTCAGCCAGCCAAAGATGACAACAGAAAATGGTTAATTCAACTTCCTCCAGCTACAAAATTTACAGCAAGATTTCTTCCTGTTCTATGGAAATCCCTATTTTCAATCATGTACACTGATTTCTGAATATACTAACTGACCTGAGTGTAATTAAATTTCTTTGTTAAATAATTAACTGTATCAAAAAAAAATATCTTGATGGTATCATAGACTCTCAAAAATGAAAGAACAATGTATAACAGTTAGCAAACACAGGACAATACTTTATAATTTGACCTTTAGTCTCTTGAACTGCCTCTGAATTTATCTCCTTTCAGTAGAGTGGGAGATTTCTCCAGATGCCACAAGACTCATTTGTATTATTGTTTACAGGCATACCAAATAAAATGGTCTATAAGCCAAAATGGTTTCCACACTGGTGGCTAGAAAATTAGAACATAGGAGATATTTCCATTTGTTTTTCAAGCACAAAGTTGCAGCCTTCTTATTCCAAATCATCAGTGAGGCTGTAAGAGATGATGTCTGGGCATTTTAGGAAATGGCACAAGGGCTTCTTCCTCATCTCCACTAAGACAAATTTGAAGAACCAAAGTTCTGGAACATAATGTGCTTCACTGTCATGAATGGGCCAAATGATAGGTGGGGGGGTCCCCATCTTGCTGACGTATCACAAGAAACCTCTGCTCCTTTCTAAGAGAAAGCATTGATAATTCAGCCTCTTAGCTGTTCCCTTTATGTACTTGGCTGATATAGAAAATAAGACTGTCTATACTACATATACATACTACAATAAGAATGTCTATATGCTTTTTTCTAAAGCGTACTTTAACCTTGATCTGGTTTGCGTAAGTTTTTGTCCAAATATTGTCTGTCTATACCACTAGGTGCCACTCATTCACCTGCTGTGAAAGTGCCTTCAAAACCAATCATACTTTTCCTCAAGTTGATTGATAGGGAATATTGATGGGATCATTTGTGATGGGACCATGATCCTTGCACTGACTTTTTAATTTGAGGAATCTATCCCATTAGGCAGTTTTGTATCACCTGAACAGCTCTCCAACTGGCATTCTTTACCAATGCAATAATTGAGCTACCTTACAAATTCTCAAAACAAGCGGGACAAATCGACTGCTCTGCACACCCCAAATATGTATACCTGTGTTTGTAAACCTTTATCCTGCCGCAAGTGACACAACAGCAAGTTTCCGGAGAACAGTATTTCCTTATAGAAATTGAAATGGAAAGACTGCAACACAGGTGTATATAAGTGATTATTGTATTGGAGTACGTAATAAGCAGAAAAAATAGAAAGTTCATCTTTTTTTCTGTTAGTATCCATATGTGAAAAAATGTAGTGCATAAGAATAGAATAATGTCAATAGTGGAAGTTGGGATGGAGAGAGAAAATAGGGATCCTGACTTACAAACACATAAGCCACTAAAGACATCAATATTCCATTCCCCATAGAACTCACTCAGAAACATGTACAAATATGTCTTCTGTGCCATTCTCTGGAGTGATGAAACCATGGCCCTGGGAGCGTGAAAACTGCTTACATACACCTTTGTAGATGGGACCAGCAGAAGCACGAGCCGTCCTAGGAAAAAAAAGAGAGGGGGAAAAAAGAAAAATGAAAATCAAGCTGAGCTAGTCTGGTATTCAGAATAATAGAGTTGGAAGGGACCTTGGAGATCTTCTAGTCCAACCACCTGCTCAAGTAGGAAAGCCTATACGATTTCAGACAAATAGTTGTTCAATCTCTTCTTAAAAACCTCCATTCTGGCTTACGAAGTATTACCTTCATTAACAATATGCTTCTTCGTGAGAAGGATGCTTAAAGTGAGTAAAATATAAACAATTATGCTATAATAGGCAACACTGAAAAACATCTTTGATATACTTCTTATAAGACTAGCCAACATATTACCCTAGATTGTTTATTTATCTATTTCTGATATTGAGTATGTATACAAGGATAGATTCCAAGACGCCGTCTAGGTTTTGTGCAATTTAAGATATTACTACCTTTCACTGTTGGCCATGTTAGCTATGGCTCATGGGAGATATACCTGGAATTCAACATCTGGAGGTTTACATGTGTACATGTTTCTAATCTCAGGCTGTTTATACTATTTCAACAATACAATCTATAAATTAGATTCTCCAGGAATCACTATTATCATTCAATCATTTTCTATTTTTCATGAGCTAATGGACTTCATTTTGCCAAAGGGCCACTGGCAATCAGGCCCTTCTATCCCTTTCCAGGTGACCAGCCCAACATGGCCCAGGCACACCAATACACGTGGAGGGAGTTATTGACTATTAAAAAAAATGGCCGTTAAAATAAAAATCAAGTTAAATCACACAATAATAGAAAACATGCGATGGACAACATTGCTCAACTAAAAATGCCCCAAAGACTGTCCTTTCTGGCCAAATGACCCCTCACTAATCCTGCTGTTTCAAAAACATGTCCTCTGTGGACTCAGATAGAGGCCTAAGAAGCCTCTCTCTCGTGGCAGCCAGGATCCAGTCTCTAGGCTCAGAGATAGTTTTCTTCTCTTCCTTGGGGTGGCAATCTCTCTCTCTTCGTGAAGGAGTCAGCCTCTTTTCCTTGTAGCAGCTTTGTTCTTTTCGCTCTCTCTCAATTCTTTTTTTCCTCAGCTCTTCCATTTTGTCCTTCTCCCCTGCTGGGGACTACATTTCCCAGCCAGCCCTTCCAGGGTTCCTTCTTGTCCCAATTCCAGGGGAGAGGCCCCGACCAGTCAGCCAACAAGGAAATGGTGCCAATAGAGCAGGCTACATCAGGATTATCCGTTGCCAGCTATTACTTTGAATTATTTTAATGTTTGTATCTTCAATATTAGTATTTAGCCAAGCTGACTTCTGCTAGCTTCGTTTTCAATTGTCTTTGATTTTTCCAAGCATTAGGATTTATCCAATAATTGATGCTTTCACATTATGTGTTCAAAATGTAAGCTTCAGATTCATTATTAATATCAGTGGTGAAATCCGGCTGGATCTATCCGACACGCGCTGGTGGTAGGAGGCTCTGCCCACCCTCCGGGACATCATTAAGTCTTATACCATCTTTTTTCACCAATATATCTTTGTTTGTTGTCTTTTATGGAGTCCACCATTATTTAATAGATTTCCTTAACTTCCATGATTTCCTTAAACAACTCTTTTATTTTTTCCCTTTTGATTATTATATCTAAATATGCAATCCAAAGAAACTGTGGATGTCTGTTGTCTCTTCTTGCTCTTCTCTGGAACTTGATGTTTACTTGAGCACATACATTTCTGTTGCCTCTTGCTTTCCACTCTTTTGAACTACTTTCAATATATCAACACACAGTCATTTCACTTTCTTTTGTACTTTCTGCATATCAGGATATTTCTATTTTGTTCCAGCTTTACAAATGTTATAGCACATGTTACAAACATCATCCAGAATTTTCATTTATCATATCTACTACATAAAATCTATTATTTATCATCATTGCTGTTGCTGAAATTGTATGCTATCGGTTTGATGAATGTTTCTTTAATTTAAACTATAAAGGATTCATGGTCTGAGCTGCAGTCACATCAGGTCTTTTTTTGCTGGCTGAAATCTTTGATTTTGCTCACAACATATATTTTCAGTCTGATTCAGTTATATGTAAAGCCATCTTTTAGATTATAAATTAATCTAAAACATTTTAGATTACTAAAAGAAGGAAATTGCTTTAAATGTTAAATTGCGTTAGCAGAACTCTTTGTTTGTCTCCTGCTTCCTTTCTATACTGAAGCCAACTTTCCCATTATTCCAGAGGTTATTTCAATTTTAGCCCTGCAATCACCTACCTTGGGAGGATGTTATATCAATAAAGCACTGCACATTATCATAGAATTATTCAACTTGTAGTTCCTCTGCACCTGTGGTATTGGATCACCACAATATTGTCTTTTATATGAATTAATAATGGCTATCCCACTTTTATGATTTCTCATCCACATTAAATCTAATACTCCTCTGATATAAAGAGATCTATTCCAGTACATTTCAGTTTGTCAATTCCCACAATGTCAATATTCACTACTGACATCACGTTTACATGGATTTATGGTTCTGATGCTCCACAGACTAATGATGTATGTAACAATAGTATCAAACGTGCATTGTATCTCTGGGCATCTCAGTGACTGGATATTCTTTCAACCTTAATCTACAGCAGCAGCAGCAGCAGCAGCACCACCACCACCACCAGTACTACTACTATTGCCCTCTATTCTTCCCCAATAGCTTACTGTATATGATACCTTCTAACCTGATGCATTCAGCTTCTAGTATATTGTTTTGATTGGGAATATCCATTTGGTTTTCTTGGAAGAACATTGGAATTGCTTGCCATTTCTTTCTTTCATGGAATGGAATAGTCTGATTTCTCATGTATAACCTGCTCCCATATCTGCACTTCCAGGATTAAATACACTGAAATGGCAATTGTATAACACAAAATCATGGATTAAACAGGGCTATGACCTGATCCAAAAAGGCTCTTATGATAATTTTAATGAAATATGGGTGCAATTTGGTATGCTCATTATGTGGGGAACTGAATAATCAAAGTTATCCAAAAAAAGCAGCATTGCAAACATTGCAATGTTCGACTCTTTCTCTAGGATCATAATGTGTAGAGAATCAGGGAGAAATAGACCAGAAATACATGCACCTGGGAACAAGGATAGAGATACAATTATGACTGCAATTCCTCACTTCTTCCAGCCTCAACTAATAGGCTTCATGTCATCAAATTCTAAAATAAAAATCTGGTCAATACTTCTGGTCAATTTTGGATACTTACGCAGAGTAAGTCCTTGTTCTTTTTGTGGGAAGAGGGCTGGGTAAGTCCCGAAGAAGGTGACTACCCCTCTCACAAATCCGGCTTCCCTCTCTGTTGAATGGGAAAATAGGCCACACAGGTGACTTTGGAGAGTGGAGAGGTGGTACTGTAGATTGAGATGTCTGGTCAGATGACATGGTGGAAAGATCTGTCTCCTGGAATGAGAGAATCAGTGTCAGTGGAAAATTAAATGAGCAGCAGTGCTCAGCTTTTAAGTTTGACTTGTAGTGCAAGACAGAAGCAAAGGAATACATTGCCTAAGGATTTTTTATAGTTCATGGTAATTTTGATAAGAAGTTCTAATTCCTGAGATAATTCAGTGTTTATACACACACACACTATATTGATTCATTATAATTCATCATTACTATATTAATACCACAAAGGAAGAATCTTTCTAAAACAGTAAAGGATTAGTCAGGCAGTGAGAACACTACAATGTGTGTTTGCAAAAATGTTTCCCATTTAAAGTTGGCAAGGAAGGAATTCCAGACCCAAAACACCTGAAAAACAACAGGCTGGGGAAGACTGTTCCAAAATGCATCTAAACTTCCTTTCTCTTTCTTTCTGCCTCTCCTTCTGTCGTCAGGGAATAACAATACTGCAATAATAAATAATAAATAATAGGCACCTTGGATGCAATTCTAAAACATCTACAGTACCACTTGAATATCATTGGCATTGACAAAACCACCATTAATCAGCTGCAAAAAACAACTTTACTTGGAAATATTTACATCCTGCAACGATACCTTTAATGCTATCAAACGACATCTGCCTGGCCTAGGTCTTGTGAAAGACTCAGTTGGTGGACAAAAATGCCAAATCCACTCTAAACACCTGGTTGACTGTACAGACAGCCATAATTTACTAAATTTGTATGCAGCTTGACTCTCAATTACTTAGCACACCGCCACCCTAACCGGGTCACCCTAATCTAGTGGGGCTCCCCTTGAGGTGCAGCCGGAGGCTTCAACTGGTCCAGAATGCAGCTGCGCGGGGGATAATGGGAGTGACGAGGTGCTCCCATGTGACACCCCTCCTGCGCGAGCTGCACTGGCTCCCAGTGGTCTTCCGGGTGCGCTTCAAGGTGTTGGTTA
>JANHZT010007143.1:256861-272714 GCA_032468215.1 Stegonotus admiraltiensis | reverse complement strand
CCTGGGCAATCACGTGCGCAACTCCCCCCCCACACACCCCGCTTTTGGCACGTGATGGCAAAAAGGTTAGCCATCACTGCTATAAACCAATCATCTGATAATCTGTTTATATTTGATTAATAATCTCCATTATCCACTACGAAGACAATTCTTGATCATCCTGGCTGAATGTGATGGGAATTGAAATATATCCCAAAGACACCAGGGGAATTCCACTACACGAGTGTGTTTTAATATGAAATAATTTCACACTATGTTTTTAAAAGAGTCACTTAAACACAATCGGGAAGCAGTGAGAGGTGGCAGGCTCATAGTATCACTAAGACATCTTTTTGTAAACTAATCTATTTCTCAGTAGGAAACAGAAAACAATAGAGCTATACTTAAAATATATAACAATTGAATTCCAAGTTGTGTCATAAACATCATTATATTTATGTAACATACTACAGTTTCCCCGAAAATAAGACATCCCCTGATAATAAGCCCAATTGGGCTTTTGAGCACATGCGCTAAAACAAACCCTCTCTGAAAATAAGCCCTCACTGAAAATACTTAAATGCATGCGCAGCTGGTCCCCACCATTTCCTCTGGTTTCCTCCACGTGACCCAAAATAATAAGACCTCCCCAAAAATAAGGCCAAGCACTTATTTTGGGGTTCAAAAAAATATAAGACAGGGTCTTATTTTTGGGGAAACATGGTAGTAAACAGCATTATAAGCAGTCACAACTAAAATTATTTTCAATTTTTCCTGCTTCTTTTAAAAGTAAGACATAAGGATGGGATGGGTAGGCACATTATAAAAGAAGAGAAGTGAGACATTTAGAACTGAGCCACGGGTAGAAATTTCTGTCAAATGGGAAAAGATCTACTTGATATATGGAAATATCAATATGCTGTCATTTTCATATTGCAGCAGAAATTATTCATAGATCAGGATGTTTACTGAAACTCTTTAAGACAAATAAGGTTGTAATCAAAATTAAAATTTTCATGATTCCAGGTGCATACATATTATTTATGGTACTTTATTGCTAAGTTTTCAAACAACCCACTCTCAATTTTAGCACACTCATGCTCCATTCCTCACAAACTTGAACAAAGTGCTACTAGGGACGCTCAACAATCAGGTATGTCAGTTACAATTTTATTTTCCACAAGAGCAATAATCATCTAATTTTTCATTCATTTGTCATCACTGAAATTACTGGGCAAGAAAATAACTGAAAAATAAATATGAAGCAATATTAGACAACCGAAAACAGGCAGTTATGAAAGATAGAACTGTATAATGGAAAAAAGAAAAGAAAGAAAATACTTTTATTGGTGTAGGCAAGTGAGTTGAAATGAATAGGAAGCTAAAGTTACATTTGATCACATACATTTATTCTCAAGAATTGTTGTGGAATTGCACTTTAATGGAGATTATTCATCAAGTCCACTGGATACATTATGTGCGTAAATTCAGTGCTTCTGTAGCTCTTTCATTCTGTTGAGTGCACTACCAGCTTTGAACCACTCAATCTGAGTTTCATTGAAGGTGTGGTTCAATATTATTGTTTCTTGGCTCCCATTAGGATGTTTAATGATGCATTTCAGGGGCTGTTGGAGAAATTAGAGAAATATATATATTTTTGGACTTCCTATTATAAGTATGCATTTTGTTAAATCATCATTAACTCTGGTGGTTTTTAGACATCTGATATCCTCTAAAACATTTACCACAAGAACTTAGGAACATATAATTTCTGAATTTAGGGGTCCACATAATATGCCACGATTTATTCCCTCATTTGATCATTTAGCAAATCTTACCAAATATTGAACAGAAAATATGCAAGGATCCAGGTACTGTGCTAGACTTGGCAGAACATAGCATTTCCCCTAAGTAGGCCTCTTAAATTCAATATTTTACTTTAACCCATTAATGTTAAGACACACCAGCCAAGAAATGCTGCTCTCCCCCATTTTAATATCCCTGCAATGCTTCAAATCTCAATAGTGCTCTGGAATGCTGCTGCATCAAGGCTGAAGAAGCTTAGAGAAGCACCACCTCCAAGTGGGTGTAGCTTCTTCAGCACATGAAGCACTGGCAAGTATTCAGTTTCCACTCTCAACACTAGATTTGAAAAAAATACTTAATTCTTCCCCAAAATACAATATATATTCTTTAAATTCATGTATAACAAAATATTTTCTTGAAAGAAAGAGGAAAAAACACAGCTACTAGAGTGAAGAAACACTAGCCACCATATATGATATAGCAACCTGTACATTTTGTCCATTTCTAAATATACTAGAACTATGCAAAGCACTTTGTTTTGTTTCAAACATGAAATTTCACAAAATTTAAAAATGTTCCATTTTGAATATGAAACTGCTTCTGCAGTGTTTCAAGCCCCAAACAGTCTTGATACCTGTCCAAGCTTGAGGTACTTCCAAAATGGATGGAATAGCTTGTTTTGAACTCAAAACACCAGTTTGATACTCTCAACAATAAAATATTATCTTCCAAATGTTTTGTACACTCTTCTAATTTCCTGTAGATTTGAATATTTCTGAGAATTCAAGTGTATTCACAGTATGGTTGTAATATTATTTATTCTTATTATCTTCTATACTCTTCCCTTTTATTGGTATTATTATGATTATAATTATTCTGTTGCTTTGCATGTACACTGAGAGCTTCTGCACTGGAGACAAAGTCCTTGTGTGTCTAATCACACTTGGCCAAATAAAGTATTCAATTTCATTTGATATAAGTTGTATTTTTAATATGTAAAGTTCAGCAAAAAGTATTAATGTATCAGAACCCTGAAATACAGTAGTTCATGATAAAGAAGGTGCAAGAAAATGAGATGGAGAAGGAGTAGGACTGAGCTAGGACCATTTACCTTTCCGGGGGCAAAATCTTTTAGACCCACAATGCTTAGCTTGTCCACAGGGTGAATCTTGTCATAATCAGCTGGATCAGCAAATGTTAGTGGCAAGAGTCCTTGCTTCTTCAAATTGGTTTCTGTTAAAAGATTTAAATTTAATATATTAGAATGTGCATTCCAGTAGACTATTGCAAAGAGCAAAACCTCAATGCTATTTGTGCATTTTACAATATGCCTTGCATCTCATCGTCACAAGTACCTTCAAATATTTATGAAATTGATTGCTTATCACCCTATCTATATTCCTTCAGTCTTGCATACGCATCTAATTTTGTTAAGCTGATAGGAATGGTAGTTGTACTTATCACAAAGTAACATTTAGGTCACTGAAAGATGAAATTGATAGGAAGTTAACTCCACCTCTTCAATGGCAGAGTTTAAGATCTTTTTCCTGCCATGTGCAGAAAACTCCATTCTTTCAATTGTATGCACTGACTTAATTTGAGTATTGCTCGATTTCTTTATTGCATAATTCAAAATAAAATATGTTTTTGCCTCCAGCAAAAAAAAAAAAAGGAGAACGTAACATTAAACACAATCAAGTCATCTTCACACCTCTAAAGTATTTTGAGGTATACTTTTATGCCCTGTGCACATTAGCTTATGCCAGGTTTGTTCTCTGGGATGAGAAGAAACTGAGAAGAAATGGGGGAGCGCTCACTCAGCTTCTGAGGTAGGTAAATGAGAACCCACATTGTTGGGGGCAATATGCTGACTTTGTAAACCACTTAGAGAGGGCTGTAAAGGGCTATGAAGTAGTATACAAGTCTAAGTGCTATTGCTATTACAATCATTTGTGTTTGGTTGAACATATAATTCTTGGACATAAAAGCAGACATCCCATCTTACCACCAGCTTGCTTTGGAGTACAATATATATAGATCCCCTCTCACTGGGACAACCCTTAGTTCCCTAATCCTCTTAACCAGCATTAGCACTATCAAACGATTGCCATCAACTGAAGTATTAACAGACTGTGTACTTTACTGAAGTACTTTTAAAAATTGCTAAGATGAGATTTTAAAGGCTAGATCAGTGGTTCCCAACCTTTTTTTTGGCCATGCCCCACCTAAGCATCTCTAAAATCCTGATCCCCCACCCCCGGTGACATATAATTCTTACTATTCAAAAAGTGAACTCCTACTCACACAGAGGAAGCCTAAAAGGCCATTAACTTGGTTTAAACAAGGTTCCAATTGCCCCCATTAAAAATTCAATTGCCCCCCTGTGGGGTGTGGGCCCCACGTTGGGAACCACTGGTCTAGGTGGTTGAGGAAACCAGAAGGAATTAAAGATCACAATGAGAGAAGAGCATTTTAATTTACTAATACAAAATGGAACAAAATACTTTAACATACTGGAGAATAATTGTGAACAATGGATCCATAAACTAATTTTTAAAATGTCTGACATTATGGATAGGCTATGTTTGGAATGATATGGAAAGACATATTATACTGGATATACAAATGAAACTGGATGATCTCTTCCTACCTCCTTGTTTGATTGGTTGTCTTGAGGTTAATGCTTGGGATTAGATCCTAAAAACTGGCCACCCTTCCTCCCCCCCACCCCCCAGTTTTATTTAAAGCCATTTGGATAAACTGAGCCAGTCATTTTCCAAATACATTCTTCACGGTTATTGTGAGGTGCAGGCCATGCCTTACCAGAAGCCCTTCATGTAGGTAATGCAGACTGTGGTCTAAGAATCCAAAGTTCTCTTGATGGCACCATTTCTTAAGCCAGTGGTTTATTTCTAAAATTCTTTGTTCCCTCATTGGATGTTGACTTTTCATTAGAAGTACCAATGAAAACCTCACCTGTGCTTCTAACTCCTTAAATTTCTTGCTGAACTGCTCATAGTTTCTTGATATTGTTTTCAGGATCATTGTCATGTCATTCATCCCCACATGAACAAGCAGAAAGGGATAGTAACCTGTGGGGTTGATTATTTTAGTAAGGCTCTCAGCCACATCTTTGATTTTGCTCCAGGGAGACAACATACCTCCCTAGAATGACTGACGAGTCTACAGACTGCTGATTCTGGTCCCCTGATAAGTGAATCTCCTACTATTACCAACACTCGGCTTTTTTTCCTTGGGAAAGTCTGGGCTACTTTTCTTCCTGTCACAGGAACACTTGATGATGTCCCTTCTCAAGGTATCTGCATGCTTTCTTTAAGAATGAGGATATAAAATCAATTGCTTAACTCCAGTGGGAGTGCATTGAATTGGGCTAAACTAGGCAGCAGGTAGAAGTATTGACAACAATTCAATACTTATCAATTGTAATAGTATATACTCCTAAACAATTTTTATCATATTTATGTTTTTACATTTATACCACAATAAGGAAATAATCTCATTCTTACTTTGTCTTGAGTTTTATAAGATTTTATTAACATTGCTTTTTCTCTATCTCCACCAATTGCCTGAAGATATACAAGAAATTCAAACCATATATGAGTATTCTGGTGAGCAAAATATATTATACATCTAATAGCCTTCCAGCAGCAGTTGTTTTGCAGAAAGTGGCGGTCTTACCATGAATCCTGGCAAAGCTCTTGACAATAATGGCCCTTCCTCCTAGATGTCGTGGCTCCAATGCTGCATGTTCCCGACTTGAGCCTTCCCCGTAGTTCTCATCTCCAACAACAATCCATTTAACATTATGTTTCTGAAACAAAAAAAATATTTATTCAATAGCGTAATACATAATAATAATATGTATAATACATACATAAATTATGTCAGGAAGCAAAGCAAAAACTAAGTCTGTTATTCTATTGTTCTCTGAAGAAAATGGTAAGAACAACAATGAATGGTTGCATCTGAAAACTTACTTGAGAGCTATGAAAATGGGAAAAACATACATCGTTGTAAAATGTTGGAGGGAGACTAGTAACTGGTAAATTTCCAAAAAATCATAAGTTGTCTTTCAAAAATATATTGTGTTGCCATCAGGGAAAGCATAGGATACTCGTATATATTTCTTTTAAGCAACTGCCTGTTTTTCCTCTCTCACAAAGCCATCAAGATAGAACTACTCACAATCGTCTGTGAAGTTATAAAGAATGCCATCTGAATACCAGGATTGGGCAACCTCTGGCTGGTATTTCAGCAATACCATGGCCCTCTTGCAAAACTCTGTCCAAATGTTCAGAGAAAGGCAGTATATGGAGCTTCCTCTACCTCTTCCATTTCTCAGACAAAGCTCTTGGGTACTTAGGCTGCAAAGGCCTGGCACTAAAAGACAGATCCTCGACCTCCAACCCTCTGGTGCAGGACCTTTCCAGATAGCAGCATGCATAGAGGATTTCACCCTATCCCCTAACACATCTGGCCTGCTGGAGAACACCTTGAGAGGCCCTTGTGCCAGATTTTGTTTTCATCTTCCTAGCATCCTAAGAATAAATAGTAGTGGCAATGATTTATTTAATGTAACCACCAAGGAAAGACATTTTCATTCTCAAGTTTGAATGCATTTAAATGTTTAAGCCTATTATCTTGTGTCAGTTACTCTACTGAAGTGATCACTAATGTAACTAAGGAAAACATAAACATAGTAACAAAGTGTTCATTGTTAAGAGAAGGGGCAGAAAAGTTTTCATACTGAGTTAGACCCAATTTAATATTCTCTATTTTAAGTAACAATTATTCTAGGTTTTCTGACAGAGCTCTTTCCCAGTGTTTCCAAGAGCCATCTAAAAAACAGAAAAATTCTAATGACTGTCAAGGTCTCAGATCTACCCAGAACATTCACTATTTTCAGTTCTGGACTTCTGTTCTGAGCATATAGTCTCTGGCTCCTCACAGCATCTGAATGGCTGTAATGAAAAACAGTCTCTTTCTGCTGCTACACACACACACAACATGCCTAAAACACAATTAAATTTCATAGCCTTACCTTGTAGTAACGGGCTGTGTCAGGAACAGGTCCAAACTCCTGTGTTAATGCATTTCTAACTGAGTTGGCCTTGTCATTTTCAATATTTATAGCTCCAATCAATAGATTGTTTGAAATGTTGTCCAGGTGCCCACGGAATTTGAGCCAGGGGCCTGCTGCTGAAATGTGGTCAGTTGTACATTTCCCTTTTACCTGAATGCAAGATAATTTCAGACATTCAGTCCGCTTAAAAAGAGCATTCTGACAGCATCAAGCAATTTTTAGGACCCCAACATTTATTTTACCCTCTGGATCATTACCTTGTAGCATGAAGCAGCTTGCGCATCCCAAGGAAGCTCTGAGCTATACCATTGGGAGTATACATTTCCAGAAGGGTCATCCATTCATCCATGACAGGCAGGTTATAGGCAAGGGATCAAACTAAATATGATCCACTGGAGAAGGAAATGCAACCCCCTCCAGTATTCTGCCAAGAAAACCAAATGGATATTCACAACCAAGACAATGTAAACATGATATGGAAGATGAGCCCACAAGATCAGATCGTATCCAACAAGCTACTGAGGAAGACCAGAGGGCAAGTACGAGTAGCAATTATGAAAGCCAAAAGAATGTGTAGTTGCTGATGTGCCAGAGACAAAAAGAAAGTTCTTTGCTGTAAATATATATAAATAAAAAACCCACTAGTATGCAGCATGTAGAACCGTGAACAGACAAACATGATGTCAGAGCAGAAACTCAAGATTCAACACTGATATTCAGGGACTCAACAAACTGAAGCAGATGGGAATGAGTCATTTCACATTAGAAAAACACCCAATCTTCTACAATGGACAAAGGAAAAAAACAGAGAAGAAATGGAGCAGCTACTGTTATTATTAAAGGTTGTCAGAGTTGGTGCTCAGATACAACTCCCACAAAATGACAAAATAATATAAGTTTACATCCAAGGCAAGCCAACCAGCATTATAGTGGATCAAGTCTATATTCCAACCACATATACAGAGGAAGTAAAAACTGGATGATTCTATGGTAACTTGAAATGTTTTCTTGATGCAACACCGAAATGGACACTCCTTACAGGTATACCGGAATATTAACATTGGGAACGAAATAGCATTTGGAATAATAGAAAAATGTGGTCTTTGTATACAAACTGAAGCAGGAAACTTAGTAATAGATTTCTTTCAAGACAATTAGACATTTGCCTTCTTTCAAGAACTTACAATACAACTTTACATATGGATATCACTGGATGACAAATGCCTACATCAAATTGACTATGTAAGACACCAGGCTAGAACTCATGAGATTCTGACTTATAATTCCACTTTAGGCATGAAAGCCGGGTGGGCAACTTTGGGCCATTCTGTCTTTCTCAGCCTAATCCATCTCATAGAGTTGTGGGGAAAACACGAGGAGAAAGGAATATTAGGTATGCTTACTGCCTTGAATTATTTATAAAAATAATAAATGTGGAATAAAAACAAATGCATAATCTGCAAGTACTATTGTATTCAATCAGCAAAAAAAGAAGATACGTTGCTGTCTTAGGTTATAAACTTCCATTTGCAAAATGACAAATTAATGAAAACAGAGTCATACCAATGATAAGACCCAAATAATATTCAATATGATTGTAGGGTGAAGATAAAGTAGATTTAAATGGTTAGATTTGATAAATAAGAATGCCTGAAGAACACTAGACTGAAATTGTGGTATCAGTAAAGATGAAGCAAAAAAAAATCCTGTAAAAGAAGAAAGTGAAGTTGCTGTCTGCTGACATATTGCAAACAGGACATATTTTCAATGCTGAGGAAAGACAGAAAGCAAAAGATGATAGCAATAGAAGAAAAATTGTCCAATTGAATTCCAGAAAACAACAAGAATCAAGAAGTTATACCTCAATAAGCAATGCATTGAAACTGAGGATAACAATCAAATGGGAAAGGCAAGTGAATTAACCTTTTATGCAATGGCTATTGATTAGGAAAGGCAAAAGCTCAACTGAAAAAACAAAGATGGCACAAATATATGGAAAATAAGAAAGTAAATAGTAAATATAAGAAAAAAATAGCAATAGCAATAGACTTATATGCTTCACAGACCTCTCTAAGTGGTTTACAGAGTCAGCATATTTCCCCCAACAATCTGGGTCCTCATTTTACCGACCTCGGAAGGATGGAAGGCTGAGTCAACTTTCAGCCATTCAGAATTGAACTTCTGGAATGAACAATGAGTTAGCCTGCAGTACTGCATTCTAACCACTGCGTCATTACAGGTCCCCAAATTGATGATGCAAAGACTTATTCAATTAGTTAAAGCAGTGGAAATTGAAGGTAAATGGCTCTAAAAATATCACTATACATAGAACTTCAGTAGTTAATTAACATCCACCTGAATTGCTTAAACTTTTGCAAGATACTGCAAACAAAGTACTACTTGCAATTTGCAAGTAAATATGGAAAACGTAGCAGCGCCCAAGGCACCCTAAAGGATAAATTTATATTCAATTCCAGAAAAGAGCAGTGCTAAGCCATGTTCCAACCACGAAACAACTATACTTATCTCAGTAACCAGTAAGATAATGTTCAAGATTTTACAATTCAGCCTGAAACAGAAAGTGTCAGATGTACAAGGTAGATTCAGAAGAGAAAGGGATGCAGAAGAGAAAGATCACATGGCAAACATTCTATAAATAATGAAAAAGGTAAGAAACTTCAAAAAATGATTTACTTCATTGATTGTATGTAGTCCATAATAAATTGCAGACAGCCTTGGATATACCCATAATGAAGTGTTGTGTTATGTATTATGACATGTGTGGTTGTGTTATGACATAGAAGCAATAGTTTGAAAGAAATATAGAGCAACTCTACGATTCAAAATTGGGAAGGAGAGCAACGCAGTCGTATGCTGTCACTACATAATTGGACCAATACTTATTTATTAGTTAGTTACTTAGTTATTTTTGTTCTTTGCATTAGAAATGCTTTATAAGAGCCTATATGAAAGTTTAGATATTATCAAATAATCACACAAAACAAAACTCTTCAGATTTATCTGTTTCCCCCCCAGTTCTTACCTTTATGAGGATCATCATATCTTCCAGGTCCTTGCCATTCCACTTGTCAAAGGGCTCAAGCAGTTGCAAACGCTGGCTAGTGGGGCTCACATCCACATGTTGGCTACTACCATCCTTTGGAGGATACTGATAAGTATCCTGGCCTGGATCAAATTCCTAATAGAAAGTAGGAAAAAGTGACTGGAAAGAGGAAAGGAATATTATTTAGAAAGGAAAGGCAAACACTAAGTGTTGGATGCACACTGTGTCTTGTGTATATCAATAAGCCAAATAAACTTTTATCACTCAAATGCATTTTGCATCTAGCATCCTCAAGTATTGTTTGACTCCAATATTTTTTTTTATTTTTCTTTTAATTTATATGCCGCTCTTCTCCAGAGACTCAGGGCGGCTTACAATGCGTTAAGCAATTTTCCTTTCTCCTTCCCTTTATTGAAAGCTTAAATTAGTAATCTTCACCTATCTCACTTCAATGTAATACCATTGTTCATGGGGATTACAACCTATAAGGTATCTATGGAGTATTTTGTGTTTTATACAGCTATACTTAAGCTACATAGTTAGCCTACCTACCAAACAAAATTATATTACCACACATCTAGTTAATGGAACTCTGTAGGGTAGCCAGAAAATAGAAAACATAATAAACAATCAAACTACATTTAAAAGAATCAAACTGATGCTCTTAAAAATAATTCCTTGCCAATATAAATGTGTACACCACCCATATATACACATCTCCATTAAAGTCCTCATACCAGTGCCTGGGTGAAAAGCCAGGTTTATAGCTTTTCCAAAAGCCAACAGGGTCATAACCATTCAAATAACTGGAAGGAGGCTGTTCATTAGGGAGTCACCATGACAGGGAACATACATGCTTTCTAGAATTTCTGAAGATTAAGAAAAAAATAAGTACCAATTTTGGCAATTCATCAGCATCAGGTGGCTCAAGCTTAAACTTCTTTCCATCTGCTCCTGTCAGTAAATCACGCTCCGGATTAAACTTCAAAGTGCCAGCAAGTGCCAGGGCTGTTACTATCTAGAAAAGACAATCCATTATGAGTAAAAAAAGGTTGTCTCATTTCTGTCTTATTTGCAAGTAATAGCATGCTAAGTATTTTTATAACCATCATCCAGTACTCCAAATAAAACCCTGGCATTTGTATGAAAAGAAGTACCTGATTGGGGAAAGCTACTTGAAGCATGAAGTTCAAGTATTGGATGAGCAAAAATTGGAATATAGGTCCAGAATTGAATAAACAATCTAAATTAAGTAAAGGCCTCTGAGAAAAGGAGGCAATTGAAATACATTCTTTTTCTAATATAGGTAGTCCTCAATAGTTCATTCAGTGCTGGTTCAGTGCTGAACAGATGATGGTTATGACCAGTCATCAGAATTCCAGATTTCCAAGCACCCCTCACGGTCATATGATCTTAATCTGTGTGTCTAACAATCTGTTCACAATTAGGGACAGTTGTCAAATGCCCTGCGATTATGTGGTCACCATTTGCAACTTTCTTTGCGGGCTTCCCCAGCAGGAAAGATTGCAAGTCACTGGTGTAAGTCTCCCCCCTGCTTGCACACACTCACTAGCCCCTCTGCACCAATACCAGCCATTTGCATATCCTCATGCATCCTTCCTGGCACAGCTTCCCTGACATGCATGGCACCTCATCCACCCTCCCCAACCCCATGATGTGACATGAGTGCAATGTCACACCAGCCTTTTGCACATCCTCCCTGACTCATGCAACACTTTTCACATATCTTTCCCGTCCCACTGAACAATTCTCACACATTGTCGGCCCTTGCAAACAAGCCAGACAGGAAATATAACCAGATGAGCTACTTCTGCTTTACTGGATGGCTATATTCTCAGAATTGCAAGTCTGAAAGTATTCTCCCACTATTTCTTTTATAGCCTTAATGGGGGGAGGGGGGAGGAGGAAATCCCTTCTGAGCCTCTTTCTCCTGCCATCTTTCAGCTGCAGGCTATGACCTTTTATATGACCTTTCCTTAAACAGCATATCTTCCATCTCTGAAGGTCATTGCCACATACTACCCTGTTTCCCCGAAAATAAGACCCAACCGGAAAATAAGTCCCAGCATGGTTTTTCAGGATGTTCATAATATAAGCCCTGCCCCCAAAATAAGCCCCAGTTAAGATCATCAGCCAGATGGATGCATTTAGTACCATATTTACCCCCTAATAAGACCTAACCAGAAAATAAGCCCTAATGCGTCTTTTGGAGCAAAAATTAATATAAGACTTGCTCTTATTTTCAGGGAAACACGTTATTACATGCACTGACTTGCACCCTTCCCAACTTGCACATTTCTTGTGCATACTCTTCCTTGATCCCTTTCCAACCCCAGTGCTTTTTAGCATCCCCTCACATCGTTCCTGACATGCATAGCATCATGCACTCTTCCCAAACTTATCAGCCCCCATCTCCATACACCCTCCTGACCTGCACAGCACCTCATGTGCACATCTTCATGCAGCCTTCCTGTCCACACAGTGGCTCTCATGAACTCCTTGTGTACCATCCCCAACCCATGCGTCTTGCACAGAGATTCTGACTCTCCCAGCATTTCCTATGCATTCTCCCCAACCCTCCCTTGCATCTTCCCCTTGCTATGCTTCTGTGGTCCTGGGACTTGCAACTTCCTGTCGGCTTCCCCACTGACTTTGGTTATGGGAAGCCAGCAAGAAACTGTCTTGCCTAACGACCATGGAATTCATAACTACGGCAACTGGGACTGCAGGGATTGCCATCACTAGATGATGCAGTTGTGCTTTATGACTTCATTGCTTAGCAACAGAAATTCTGGTCCCAACTGCTATCGTAAGTCAATGACTACCTGTATACACAATAGGTTTGTATGGTTTTAGCTTAGTGTGATGTGTGAAACTATGCTAAGCAATTTGTATTTACTCTCATACACCTGTCATATACTATACCTCTGGAGACGTTACAAATGCATGTGTTTCAGGGTTGGCATCATTACGACCAGTAAAATTTCTGTTATAGGATGTAACAATTGTATTCTTTTCACCTTTTTTAGTATCTTTTCTGCAAAGGAAGAAAGTTTGTCCAATGATTAAAAAGTTTATCGAGCCATAAGAGTATGAGCAAGTCATTGTTATCTTCCTAAAATTTATGTTACTTCAAGCTAATGCTCCTAAAAATTCATAGAAAAATTCCTATTATATATAAAAGCTGAGTAATTGGAACAAGAAATAATCTACTCAAATAAAACATTGTCTATAGAACAAAACCCACTTAGAAACCACAACTGTCCTCATTTAGCAACTGTCATTGGTTCCGGCAAAATCACTAAACAAGGATCTTTGGTTGCTGCTGCTTCATTTAGATAAAGTTTTATTGTGGAGTAACACCAATATTACTCTCACTCCAGTGTGTATTGCTATCAGGCTCAGACATTTGGCTGTAAGTGTATACATTGATTGGAAAATGATTTTTTACTACTGTTTACTACTATTTATTACAGTTGTAATTGTAAATAATCACTTAACAAGGCCGTTGTGAAAAAAGGATTACCTGAAATTTTTATGTTTCTTGTTTATTCAATTTTATTTATTCCTTTTTTATTTCTATTTATATTCTTTGTTTAATAAAAAAATAAAATACTTATTTCTTATGGGAAATTACCATAGTTTTTCTATATATGTAATATCTTACCTGTCCCATTGGCCTATGCAGGGCCCACATGCATTAGCAAGAACCACTCCACCAACATCACGCAAGATTTTTGACTGAAGGAGACAGAAAACAGAATTAGACAGCAGACAAAGTGCTGGTCTTCAATCCAATTTTAAAAAAAGGGTATTCCAACTACAAAGAGGAAAAAGGATACTTGCATATCCATCTCTTTCAATTGTGGCCCGTATCTGCTCTGAACCAGGTGTAATAGTGAACTGAGACTGGCACTTAACACCGTGACTTAGTGCTTGTTTTGCCACTGCTGCGGAGCGCCCCATATCCTCATAGCTTGAATTAGTGCAGCTACCAATCAGACCTGTCCAGACAGAACAGAGAAGAAATATCACTATCAGATTCTTTTAAATTTTACCCTGTTGAAAATGCTTTTTCTTCACTATAAGAATTATCTGAATCCATAATTTTTGCATGGCTCTAGCATTTTAGAGTGAGATTTGCGGAAAGCAGCCAGTATTCTGTCATATCAATTTGAATTAAATGGCACAAACTACTATTTAAGAATAAAATGAAGACCTGTAGTGAATACTTTTGTTTTCCAAACAATTTAGTTAAATAACTTTATTAAATCACTTTGAATATATAATCATCACAGGACCATTAATCCTATAATAAACAATGAAAAATAGGTGAAAATGTTGCTTCCACTATATTACAGTAAGCCAATATTATTTTTTTCCAGATATTGGCATGGCAGAATAAAATATGTTATGCAAAAAATGTTTAATGTAAAACAAATGTTAATTGACTGTTGAAGTGGAAAGGAAAGCTACCTTAAAAAGAAAAGTGTCAGCCAGATAAAATCCTACTCACCAACTCGAATATCCACTGGCCATCCCTTTTTTTCTGCCACAGAGCCAATCTCTTCTATTGTATGTGCCAGATCAGGAGTAAAAGGCCCATTGATAAGAGGTTTCAGCTTTAGGAAAGAAAAATTTAGGCAAATATTTGAGAATACTCTAAAGACCATTATAAGAACACAATTATTTTTTCGTAATACATCAATGCATGAATTGTATCAGGATATGGCATATTTTAAAATTGTTCTTACACAGCAGGGGTCTTCAAACTATGGCCCGCCAAAGGCATTAATCTGGCCTGCGTGGGACCACGAGGCTGCTCCACCCCACATTGCCCCACCTACCTGCCAACTCCCACCTGCCTTCTGGAGACAGAGGAGGCCAAAATTAGGATGCACAGAGGCCTCAGGAGGCAAAAAATGGGCCCGTTTTTGGGAGGCAGAGTTGTACTGGAGGCCGAAGCCAAAAATGGAATGAGTGGCGGCCTCAGGAGGCCAAAAATGGGCCTGTTTTTGGGTGGCAGCATTGTACTGGAGGCCGAGGAGGCCAAAAACAGGCCAGTTTCTGGCCTCCCCAGAGAGAAGGAGGGAGGGAGAGAGAAAGACAGACACACACGCACGCACGCACGCACGCACGCACACACACACACAAACAGAAGTCCCTCACCCAGGAGCATAACAAATTAAAGTTTAATTTCTGTGTGTTGTTTAATGGACTGCTAAATTGGCCATGACCCCCCAGTCACATGACCACCTAGCCACGCCCACCGAGCTGATCTGGCCCCCCCAACATTCTGAGGGACCGTGAATTGGCCCCGTTTAAAATGTTTGAAGACCCGTTACACAGGCATCTCACCAACAAAGATAAGGAAAAAATGAACACACATAGCAGAATCCAGATCCCCTTCTAAACCTCTGTTATTTCTCTAGCTTTCTTCAGAAGCTACAAGAATGACTTACCTCGCTGAGATTAATTTCAATTAGTTGATCATAGGAACAGCCAGGATCAGGTTTCAAATGCTCTTGGAATTCATCTGCCACATTAGCAATTTCTGAAAATAGAAAAAGAGGATAGATTAGAAAGAGAAAAACTGACTATGATCACCTGTGAAGAAAGAACAATTAATTTTTCTAAAATTACTGGACAGGACTCTGCCTCACCCAAAATATGTTTGTACCAAAACATGCAAGCTAATATAAAGGACACTAATAGCAGTTCTTGATTTACAATTGCAACTGGGACCAGGATTTCAATCATAAGTTGTGACAGTAGAAAGTTGAAGCACCAACATAATTGGTGGCTCTGGTGGCTCAACAGACTGGTAGTCTGTTATTAACATCTGCTGCTTGCAATTACTGCAAGTTCGAGTCCCACCA
>JANHZT010007143.1:205918-228820 GCA_032468215.1 Stegonotus admiraltiensis | reverse complement strand
AAGGGCGGTATATAAATAAAATTATTATTATTATTATTATTATTATTATTATTATTATTATTATTATTATTATTATTGAATAACCTCTTCAAGGAACTGAATAAATTCTAGTATGTACATCATTGTAATCTATCTTGCATATATTTAGGGCAATAGCATGCCATCTTTTAGCATTGTTGCTTATATTTCTGAGACATCATTTAAGGATCTAAATATGAATGGATAATGAGTAGCTGAAGGAATGTTTTGTATTTAAGACTGCAGTTTATTAATGAGGCAGGCTTCTGAAAAGTTTTCATTCAAATGCATTTGTGTATTAAGATCAGTCTTCAGAAGATTGCATTTTATATGCAACGCAGTGTGAAGTTACCATAAACCCATTTATAGTATTTGTGTGTCTAATGCTGGGTTGTTTTTGAACGATTCTATCCCATCAAGGAGTAAACTCTACTGTTCTCACATTTCCTAAATTTTAACATACCAACTGTCTATTTGTTTCATTAGAGAAAAATGGAAAATTAAAAACTTTTTGTGATGCTAATGTGTCTTCATTAAAGGTGAATGGTAAAGTGTTGGTTTTCATTTGAGACTCTAATACAGAATCAGCAGCTGTGGTTACTTCTGATGAAATAACTTAGGTAAAGGGTTGAGACCTTACAGGTGGTCCAACTACTTTACTGTTATTGGTCCCGTAGTAATGGGATCTAATTTATATTAAATGATTGATTTATATTTATACTAATTAATGCAAAAAATTACTAGAATTACAGTATGAAGGGGTTAATTCAATAACACATAGTACAAAAAAAACTGCTGTTAGCTATAGAGGGATCGACTTACAAACATTTGCAAGAAGAGGGAAGCGCACGCCACGGCACATCGCGAGTTAAATAGAAACCGACGTTGGGGAAGTAGTTCCGGCCCGCCCTCCCCTCTCCTCCCCTTCCTTGTCCTTTGCAAGTCGCATCACCATGGGTGTGGAAGAATATCCTTGCGCAGGGTTGCTAAGGGTGAAACTTTTCATTTACTTTGCTCACTTTGGGCCAGGGAGAGGGTGGCTTCAGGTTTCCCGCGGAGGGAGGAAAGTAAGGAAAGAAGGGGGCTCTCCATTCAATATCCTCTCACCCCACTTCTGATTTGGCCTATAGAGGGGGGAGAAGTTATCGAAATAGCATCCGTACGGTTTAAAAATATATATCGAATATACCACATCAGCGCTTTGTGAAAAAGAAACTCCCAAAAAATATCTGGAAAGAAAAAGAAGCCACCAAACCACCTTTCCTGGTGCTGAAAAAAAAAAGGAAAAAGGAAAAAAAAAGTAAGTAAATTCTTATGGCTAGAGAGAGGGAGAGGGAGCGGGTGGGCACAATCGAAGAGTATTCCCTATAGTTATACTATTTACATTTTGTTTGAAGAATGCCTTTTTGACCAAGTTTACCGTCTGGACACCATTTCCTATTCAAGGTTGCTTTTTCCGCCGCTCCTTTAAAGGGCGATTTCATCGGGGCCTCTTTCAGAAGCCGCCGCTCTTCCAAGTCGGATTCTGAGAAGTCATGTCGGGGTTCCTTCTCCGCCCGTTCCCCCTCCCCGCCCCCGGTTTCCTAGGGGAGAACGGCTCTGCCTTTACAAGCAAACCTTCCCTTCTAGTAATATTGTTTCCCTTAGAACCAGCAACATTGCTGATATTACAGTATTAGTTTGAAGGGCGAGGAAGTCTGAAAACCATTTAGCTTGAACGACTGAAGAGACTCCAGTTCACCATTTTGTCTTCGTTCATTTTATTGGAATCGTGACCCGACTATTAAAAGAAATTCCTATAAAACAGATTTTGGTTTAAAGAGAACATACTGCGGGCGAGCTTGTATTCTTCGCTTTTTCTTTTAAGGGCACGAAAATGGTTGCTAATATCAAATAATGGAGGTGGAGCGAAGGGGGCACAATGGAAAGTCGGGGGGTCGAGCTAGGGTGTTTATTTCGTTCCATTTGGCTTAATCCGGATCAATGGCCAGCGCGGCTTTGTCTAAAAAGTGGTTCCATCCCTTTTAGACTCGAATTTTCTCTCCCCACCGCCTCCTTATGATTTCGTATGTCACAAACACAGACCTAGGGGAAAAAAATAAGATGCGGGTTCCCCATCCCCCACCTCCGTCCGAAGGCTTAAGACGGGTAAACTTGTTCTTCCTTCTCAAATGGTTTTTTTTGTAATTTTTTTTTAAAAAGCTGGATTGGGAGCCGGAGAGGCTCAGTCAAATGAAATAGCCGTAGTCGTTCCTGCAGCAATACTTTCTGGGTATCAAAAACGCACTTTCCGGCTTCCATCGATTCCTTGTTCGTGAGGTAAATTAGACTCGGCATTTTCCTTTGGGCCACAAAGAGATCCTGGGGCCTAATCAGCGCCGCGCAACCTGGGATTATTTGTTTTTCCCCGAAAGAGAGAAGCGGGGATGACCCTCTCAGCCCCGAAGGGAGCTAGAGGTAATCGGTTGAGCAGGCTGGCTTTTAAAAGAAAACTCGGCCAGACTTGGGCTGTCCCAGGTTTCTTCCAGGGAGAAGGTCAGGTCTCAATAACCTTCACTCGGGCATCGACTTTTTTCCCCCTGCCTTCGGTGGGCTTTGAAGGCGTGTTTATGCGGTTCCCCTTAAGGAGCACGAGAGGGATTAGGGCCACAAGTGTACCTTGACACTTCCATGGGCGAAACGGAAGCCTCCGCGAGAGGGCCGGCAAAATAGCTCTCTTGCTCTGTGGAGAAAACGGCAAAGTGGCTTCTCTTCTCCAAGGAAGGCTTACATCTCAAGACTTGCCCTGCCTCCGCGTATAAAAGCTTGGAGGGGGGTGTCTTAGGAAAGGGTCCATCCTGGCTCTCACTTCCAGGTAGGCAGGATTGGGCTGGGGGCTGGGGAGATCCCTTACGGGCCTCCAGCAAAGGAGGAATGAAAGGCTAGAGTGGGAGAGTCGGAGCTGCTGTGCTTTGCCAAGTGCCTGATATTTCCTCAGACGGCCTCCCTCCTGGCTCCATACGCTTTTCCGCACACAGGAGAGAAAGAGGGCGAGAAGAAATCGGCGATTATAGCTGAAATGCGAAATGGCAAGGGGGAGTGGGGCGGGGGGGGGTTGAGCAATAGAGCGCAAAGAGCGCATGCGCTATGGAAAATTTTACACGGCTTAGCTGAGCAGGCGCCCGCCTGGGCCAGCTTTGGCGCAAAGCAAATGGAGAAGGGTAGTTAAAAGACAAAGTAGGTCACTTACTCGGGCGTTCCATTTTGTAACAGATGCTGAATTCATGAGGTAGTACGGCTTCGGAGACACCGGAATTGGGAGGAGGCCAAGAAACTGTTCGCAGAGGTAGGGTCATTAGAGCGGCTTCATCAGCGAATGTTGGCAACTGCGCTTAAGGAGGCAAGGGGAAGGGCAGGCAAGCCGCCCGAGACCTTTCGGGGGAAGGAGGTCCCTAGGGAGAAAACAGTACATCAACTTCGCACGTGTGCGGAGGCTTGGGAAGGAGTTGGTGATTTGTCCATATAACCCTATCGGGGCAACGGATTTTGATAGAGGAAATACTAGGTTGGGCAGTTGTGGTTCGAGAACCTTTCTACGATTCGCCCCTCTGTTCTTCCTTAGTCTTTAAAGTAGATAACTTGAGTTTCTCAAAACAGCGGATTGCTTTGAGAGGCGGTTGAACCAAGGCTCCTGTTCTGTTTAGATGTCTCCTGTACAGATTAATCAGGAATTCAGATTTTTTAATTGGTCAGTGTGGCTTTTATTTTTTAAAGTACTTCTGATCATCAGCCTAACAGCTACTCTAGATAATTAAGAACGTTTTTAAAAAGTTCTCTAGTATTCTATGTTTAAAGTATTTTACTCAATACTCTATGACTAGGCAACTATACACTCCTCCCAAATAAAGTAGTTATAGTATAACTGCTTATGTGCAAAATCATTGAGTAATATTGATTACAATCTCATGGAGATTGTTATTTAATTTGTTGTCTCATGGATATAATTGCCACATGCAGAATAAATTGCAATTATATTTTATATTCTTGAGATAATTGGCTATTCTGAAATAACTTCGATTTTATTATTGAAGCTTTATAGAAAAAAACCCAAAGATTTAATTCTGTTATTAGTCTCTGATGTTGTCTCACTTGTTTCCAAATTAACAATCTGAAGGATTAAGGAATTCTAATGAATGCAAGTTTACTTTGCTAATAATTAAAGCTAAGGTATTATTTTTCAGATCTTTTTCAAAAATTGCTGTACCAAATTCTTTTGTATTTAGTAAAATTTTGTTCTGATTCTATAATTTGAATATACTAAAATGTACAATATTGTGGGGAGGGTCCTTTAAAATTATTTCTTGGTACTTTTAGTCTGATGAGAAACCACATTCTATTCAAGAAAAATTCAAAGCAAAATAAAACATCCTTGAATAGAAACATAATGCCAAGTGACTTGGGATGATTTGACGTGCTGCCTTTCTGTTACTTGATCTAATTACTATTAATAGATCATTGTGTAGGTCATTATTTCTTATTTCTTGGGTTTCCAGACCATCAGATTAAAAAAAGACTGGGTAATTTACAGTTTTTAAAAAAAGTTTTTTAAAAAGTCACCTAACATTATGTCTACATTAGAACAAAATGGATTTCTTTAGATCCAAATGTTGCTGTTCTCATTACATTTATTTGGCAGTAAGCCCCTTTGAATCTGGAGGGACTTAAGCCTAATTATTCAGAAATGAACTCAAGGTGATTTGCGTCCTGTCCTTGAGAAAGTGGCAAACAAGAATAGTATTTTCTGAATAACATTTTTCTTTTTGTATGTTTCTTTAGGATGATTGGCAAGATAACTCTATAGTCATAAATTATGGTATGCATGTTGTAGATCATAGCCTTGTGGCCCAAAAAAGAAAAAAAAACCTTTCAGAGTCATAAATTACTTTCCTAAATGTTCTAGTTTCTCAAAACAATAATTACACAGGACACAGATACAAACTATTTTGTATACTTGAATTTGTGTGTTAGTTGGTCTTGCCTTTCAAGTTAAATAGGCATATTCAAATAGTTTTGATACAGCTTACAGTCTGGTTGCTCCTGGAGTACAAACTCTTAAGGTCTTGGATTCTGCTATCAGAAATAATTTTACGGCTATTCCCATTCAGATGGAATTATTTTAGAAACTTCTGTATTGGTTGCAATAACAACACAGGTAGTCCTCAACTTACAACAGTCCATTTAGTGACCTTTTGAAGTTACAATGGCACTGAAAAAGTTGACTTATGACCATTTTTCATACTTACAACCATTGTAGCATCCTAGGGTCACATGATCAAAATTTTCTTGGCAACTGGTATGTATGTATGTATGTATGTATTTATTAGACTTCTATACCGCTTTATTTGGCAGTAAGCCCCTTTGAATCTGGAGGGACTTTACAGTGCTTTACAGCCCTCTCTAAGCGGTTTGCAAAGTTAGCATATAGCATATTGCATTTAGCATTAGCATATTGCCCCCAACAATCTGGGTCCTCACTTTACCTACCTCGAAAGGATGGAAGGCTGAGTCAACCTTGAGCCGGTGAGATTCGATCTGCTGAACTAGCAGTCACCTGAAGTAGCTGCAGTACTGCACTCTAACCACTGCGCCACCTTGGCTCTCAACCATCCATTTATGATGGTTGCAGTGTTCCAGTATCATGTGATCACCATTTGTGGCCTCAAGTAAAGTCAATGGGAAAGCCAGATTCACTTAACAATCATATTACTAACTTTATAACTGTAATGATTCTCTGAACTGTGGCAACAAAGGTAGTAAAATGGGGCAAAATTCACTTAACAAACTGTCTTCCTTAACAGTGGAAATTTTGGGCTCAATTGTAGTGATAAGTCCAGGACTACCTGTATGCTTGAAGAATAGAACTTTTAAAATCTTGTATATGTGCTCCCATTTACATTTTGATGCAAAGCTCTGCTTTATATTTTTAAGAGATTTGCTGGGTTAAAACAAAGACCTGTTTTCTCTAATATATTAATTTCCCACAATGACTTAACTAGATACCTATGGAAAGTCCACAAACAGGACATGAGGGCGGTCCTCTTCTCATTGGTTCACAGCAGCTGATAATCAGAGGTATGCTTCATGTTAACCTGGAGATAGCAAATAACCTTCTCAATTTAATAGCCATTATTCTTTGTAAACTTATTCCCTTTGGCAATCTCTAGGTATTACATCTTTTAATTATTGAAAGAGGAGGATTTATTGCCAATCTTTCTATCTCTTTCCAACAAATGTAAAATTCCCATAGATAGCTGCTCCTTAAATACCAGAAGGTCAAGATGAAAGAAATGACACTGGAGCATGCATCCTTATCTATTTTTCACAAATTGAACTCACATTTGAAGGGTGCTGTCTCAGATTACTGTTTTGTGGGAAATTCCATAGTTTAATTATTGTAAGAGATGATGGTTTATTAAATACACCACCTTATGTTCTTTTGCCACACCATTTAATATGCTTTCAAGTATTGGTACACAAATGCAGTTGCAATTAGAAATGGCAGATATGCTGGCAGAGATGTCTAAGAATGAGGCTATGACTGAAAAAAGATGATAATTTTTCTTCCTGTTCCTCAATGGAATGCTGTTCTAGTCCCAGGTTTCCAGTGGGCTCCTAGCTTCTGAATACCGGTACCAAATATTTTATCAGAAGGAATACTTGCCATAAACGACCACATTTTGTAGTGCATCATTGAAATTCAACTCTAGTATTCATTTTTTGAATATTTTATGGACCCAAAACAGGCTGTTGACTAAGGTGCCAATTAAAAACTGGATCTGTTACATTGCAGGTAAATTGATGATACATAACAATCCTCAATTTAAATAATCTTATATATCTTTTCTAGGCACTTAAGAGTATTATTGGATAGAGTAAAACAATGTGGATTGAAGTATTATTGAGAAAGACAGCAAATCATTTGGTAGTGTAACCCCCCCTAAAAGAAGAGAAATTTGGTTAAGAATTTTTTAAACTAGTCTGCATGCCACACAGAAACCATTGAATGCATCATTAGATACTTGCATCTTTACAAGTGACAGTTTAATTGAACATTTCTGAGGCCAGTAGGTACTTGTTAATTCCTCTCCAATATAATTTTTTGTTCATATGAAATGATGCTAAGGAAAGAATGTTTCAAATATTTAATAGTTTGCTATTAGAACAACAGGTGATGGGAGGCATCATAATTTGCTTCTCAGTTTTATCTCCTTAAATGTATTGAACTGCTATATCTAGTAGCTTAAAATGAAATTTAAATGTAACTTTGTCTGTTATATTTAATATCAGAAATTCAGAAGGTAGGTCTATCAACACATCAACATACCATAAATTGGGTGGTTGTGGTAAATGTGCTTATTTGTATCTGTACAGAACATACTGTTCCAATGTTAAATACTGTGAGTGTCTGAAGATACCAAGTATCTAGACAGACAGACAGACAGACGGGGGAGGGGGGAGAGAGAGATCAGTGTAGTCATTGGGTGTCGTACAAGTAATGTTTAGATAGAACGATCAATAAGTGCAGTCGTTGGGTGTCATGTGACATACAAGTTTAACATTTTATTGTTATAAAATAATGTTTCCACGCTATTTTGAAGAAAGAGAAATTGGGTAAAAAACTTACAAAATGAAATTAAGCTGTTCAGTATTTATATTTCTTATTTCTTAACTGCTTATTTCTCAGACGGGCTTTGGGCAGTCTACAATGTAGTAAATAAATGCAGACCAAATATAGCATGTATATAGGCTAAGATACATATTTCTTGGAAGCAATAATTAGATCCAGATTGAGTTATTTATTTAGAAGATTTATATGGCCTCCCACTCGCTCTCTGTGGCGCTCTGTGACTCTGGGCGGCTTACAAATAACAGTGATTACATGACTAGAACTATAGTTTTCAGATCATGAGAAACAGCATTCCCAATTCTTTTCTGTTCAAATCAGCTCTTACTTGAAAGACTTGCATATATATTTTTGGAGCTGCATTTTACGAAATACACAGATAAACTGGAATGTGTTCAAATGAAGTAAAACAATACAATTAACGTTGTGGAAAACAAGTCATCAAAATTATGAAAAGTGAACTAAATCACTTAAAAAGGCTCTTTTCAGTATAGTAACGTTATATATTCACACATGCATATGTAAATATATAGATTTGCATGTATATAATGTACATGCACTCTAGAGCTTTACTGAGTATGCTGTGCTATGTTAAATTTCTATTAGAGGACATGGCAATATTGTATATTATAATCACATTTTATTCTTTTACAGATACCCTGGCTTTCAAAATCTCAGATAAATAACACTTGGCACATGAGAAAAAGTGACTTGAATTCTTTTATTAACTTAACTTTGTAGATAACCCAATAGAAAATATATATCGTGCCAGTTTATACACTCAATACAATAGTACTTACTTTCTGGTTTCTAAATCACTTTTATGTCCCAGTCCAAAAAATCTATAAAATTATTTAAACAAAGCTGTATATTAGATTGGAAAATCAAATCCGTAGTATCTTAAAATCCCATGTAAGAACTTGATTTGTCCACCATAACAATCGCTCTGAAATTACATACAATTTATACATAGCAATTGCTTTAGCTAATTTTTGAACAGTTTTAAAATAAGTATTGCTCTGCCATATTATTAAATATACCATACTTACTCCTTTTCTTCCTTTTCTCTTTTTCCAGGAGCCAAAATCCATTTATGGTTGTATCCTTTGTCTATTTTTAATATACTGCCCTAATTTGCTTGCTGTAAAGGGAGTATGCATCTAGAGATCAAAGTTGCTCTGAACTTCATCATCTCATATCTGTACAACAAGCTTCCACGAAGGCGAGCTGACCTGTTTGGTGAAGAGCTAGAGAGGCTGCTAAAAAAGAAATATGAAGGTCACTGGTATCCAGAGAAACCTCTGAAAGGTTCTGGCTACCGTTGTGTTCACATTGGAGAAACTGTGGACCCCGTAGTGGAAATGGCAGCCAAGCGGAGTGGACTTGCTGTAGAGGATGTGCGAGCCAATGTCCCTGAAGAACTCAGTGTTTGGATTGATCCCTTTGAGGTTTCTTACCAAATTGGTGAAAAAGGGTCAGTCAAGGTCCTCTATCTGGATGACAGTGAGGGCTGCAGTGCAGCTGAGTTGGACAAGGAGATCAAGAGCAGTTTCAATCCTGATGCACAGGTGTTTGTACCTATTGGAAGCCAGGACAATTCCTTGTCTAATTCTCCATCACCATCTTTTGGTCAGTCACCTAGCCCTACATTCATCCCACGATCTGCTCAGCCAATTACTTTTACCACTGCTACATTTGCTGCCACAAAGTTTGGCTCAACTAAGATGAAGAAAGGTGGAGGAGCTGGAGCAAGCACCAATGGTACAGGGGTTCCACAGCAGCCACAGCGTTTGGTCCGTTCACCCACCAATAGCCTGCTGAAGCACAAAGGCCTTTCCCTGTCTATGCATTCTCTGAACTTCATCGGGGGCAGCCCAGCCCCTCAATCTCAACTCTCCCCCAATGCCAAGGAGTTTGTTTACAATGGTGGATCACCAGGAGCCAGCAGCCTCTTCTTTGATAGTGTAGCCACTGAAACCCAGGCTGGTGGCATTCCTCCTGCATCACAGTTCAGTGCCAGTAGTGGCAGCAGCTTTGACATGGCTCAGGTTTTTGGTGGAAGCACCAACAGCCTTTTTCTGGAGAAGACACCCTTTGTGGAAGGACTCAGCTACAATCTGAATGCCATGCAGTATCCCAATCAGTCGTTCCAGCCAGTGGTTTTGGCCAACTGACCATCATATGAGTATTCTGGGGAAAACCACTTCCAAAAAAAAAAAACCTGAGAGAAAAATAATTAAGAAATATTTGAAATCTTATAAATATAACTTCTTGGAAAGAGATGAAACTTCTTGTGTCATGCCAGGGAGCGCTGCTGAAGCACTGATTCTTTTTAAAACTTGTATTCTGTGCTCTTTCCTACCTGTTGTTGTATGTTTAATGAAAGAGGCTATCCTTCTTGGCCCAGCAGTGGTTGGAACCAGAGTTACTTTATTTAATCTCCCATGCTGCTCATTGGAACTGGTCTTCAAATATGCTTGCTGTAAGGATGGCCTTGTTCAGGTGCTGTCATGTTCTTCATACCCAGATGTCTTGAATTTTCTCAGTTTTTCAGGTGGCCTAGGGTAGGGATGGGAAATGATTAAATACCTCTGGTTGTGTAACATCTCAAGCACTTCCCGGGGAGACTTGTGGTTTGTTTTCATATATATATGAGCGGCATAGATGGTGGGATAAATTAGTTAAATTTCTTAGAACTCTCAGATTTTATAATCCTAGAACAGAAAACAAAGTTTATCTTATGCTAACTGGTGATGACAGGGTCTTGCAGTGAAAATATTATTTCCCTGGAAATTCCTCTAGAGGATAATGTGACATCTGGGACAGTATTTTGCCTCATGCTTCCTACAAGCCTCTTCTCTAGTCTTCTTAAAAGCTAGATTGTGGTGGACTTTAGGGAAGCTCAGGCCTGTTTGCTAATGACAAATAGAGCTCTATATGAAAACACTTCTGACCTGTGAAAAAGAATTATCCTTGTATATTGCACTCATTCAAGAGTAAGGGTGAATGTTGGATTTTTTGGTGTTTTGTGCCTGAGAACATCTGTTGATGTTTCTCTGGATTAATCGGTTGGAAATTTTGCCAGGTTCTATGCTCTTCTGATTGGTAGCTGATCATTTGGTTACTAGTTCTCATAGAAAAGATGGTTCTCAAATATTATAAGCACTACGTTTGACAGGGATGAAGGAGTTATTGTGTAGGCTATTCTCTGAATGGATGGTAAGAGGGTTTGCACTTTGAATTTCACATCTCCTAGGACTTTCGACCAAAAATGTTACATTTTTCATTGGAAAGGAATCAGGTATCCTTGTATAGAAGAGCACCTCACATACCTGTTCCAGCTTGAAGTTGTTCCATCTCAAGGCTCTGCATCAGGGATGAAATGGGCTTGCCATAGAATATCCAAGTGATTTGAATGTGAAGAAAGTGTTCACTGATAGAACTATAGAGTCTGTCCTTCCTTATTATTGTTGGTGAGCTAGCAATCCCAATTGTATTCTGTATTTCTCCTTTTTTCAACGGGAGAGGATGCCAGGAAGAAATAGACAATAGTGGCCTTCTAATGTTGAGTTTTTTGCAAACCAATTGACAGAATTTGCCTTAGATAGGAAACCTTCCCCATCTATGCCTTATAAAATGATTATGAGTCCCAGAATTTACCTAGCTGTGGTAATAAGTAAGCAATCTTTTTAAGGAGTTAAATGAGTGAGCAGTGAAGATAGGAAGGGCAAACTGACTGGTAAATGGTATCCCATTTAGGCAGTTTTGCATCCTCCGCTTTATGATCTCTTCTATAGCTCAGTTTGGGTTGTATTAACTCTTGCTTCTGCAACTTCTCTGGCAAAGTCTTGTCAAATAGATAAGCTAAAATATGTTCTTCTAGAGCTTGACCTTTTAAGTTTCCCTTCCCCACTCCCTCAACCTAAATTAAGGATTCCTTGCTAGAATATAAAAGAGCCTTAACCTCCAGATGCACCTATCCTCCAGAGAAGGGTAACTATTTTTAATGTGTTCAATATCATGGGTGTAGTTATGGGAAATGTTTCCTGCCTAGGCACATTGTGGGATTGAATTGTAGGATATTTTAATATGCCCCTAAAATGAATCCTTTCTTTGTTTCCTCCCCTTTCATGGGACGAGGAAAGAAGACACTAAAAGTATATTGAACACTCTGCCTGTTTTCTGATGCACTCAGTGGATGAAGAGGGAAAGTACACAGTAATGAAAAGGTAAAACTGCATAGGGCTGAAACTTTAAACCTGAACAAGACTATTACAAACTGTTCAGCTTTACGCTTGTTCATGCTTTCCCCCTAAAAGTACCACTGCCACCCACTTGCCCCTGTGGAGTGTATTGTAATGTAGACTGCCTAGTTATTACACTGGACTTGAACCACATCTTCCTCCCGGGTAGAGACTATCCATCCAGCATAATCTCCTCTGTTAATTTATTCCTGTATCAGAGAAGGATGCCACAAACCCACCTTTAGGGATTATATGCATACCCTTCTAAGGTTTAGAATAAGAGGGAGGAAGTCTCACTTAGCACCTGCAATTTGCGATGTTTGACACTGCAATGTTTGACACTGCTTTATTATACTCTTGCTTTTGGAAAAGAAGTCTACATGCACAAGGAAGAAAGGGGGAGGGACCAACCTCTATTTCCTAAAGGAACACATAATGAACACATAACTGTGCTTCAGAAGCATTTCCAGTGCTGACAACAATGAAACTCACGGCCTCTTTTTCGGTCTTCTTGTCTCAAGAGTTAGATGTTTGGCTTCAATTTTATTTTTAAGACCTGCACTAATTTACCTGGTTTCATAGGAAGAAAAAAAGAATTTTTTTTAACTTTTATTTTTATGGGTTTGTGTTAATTTTTTGTTGTCTGTTTATATTGAATAATTTGCTACATTTGTAAAATGTAAGAGGTATATATAATATATGTATATTTCTAACGTACAAAATGAAACTTTTCTTTTCAAAATTTTTTCTTAGAGGAGAGAAAAATATTTTTTCAGGAAAATTTTAAAAAAGCAGTGAAAGCTCCTTTTTCCCTTGTTTCCCTCCTTCCTGACCCTTTTTGAAGAGTGAATCAACAACATGTGATCTAAAGTGGACGGATGAACACAAAGAGGACATAATTATGTATGTTTTTTAATGCAGAGGTCCATGCTGTTCTTGTTCGTCTCTTTGGTTTTCTTGTTTTTGTTTTGTTTTTTACAGGCAGAGGGCCATTGAGTAGGGATTCAGAGGGGGTGGGGTTCTGTTTTCTTTTTTTCTTTAGCAAAGGAGGAATACAATCAGCGTTTTGTATTCAGAATGTTGTGCAATATTTTGGAACAGGACATTGGCATGTCTAAAGATTTAGTTAAAAACAACAAAGGTTGATCAAATCTGTACAGTTTCTATTGTTCCAGATTTTTTTAAGTTTGTATTAAAAGCATGATACATAATAGCTTCTTGTCCTGTTGTTTGTACAAGCACATAATGTTTAAGGATGAAGAACAAGACTTTCTTTTTGGATTTGAAAATATACATGATTCCACATAAGGCTGTGGTATACAGAATTGTGGAAAGCCTGGAGGAAAAAACAACTTGACTCTTTCTCTGATATGTTCCCCTGAATAAATGAGGTCTAGCTTTAATATCCCCAAATTGGGCTTGTTTCTGTTAATTAGGCTAAAATCAAAAGGTCTGAAGTAAAACTAATTTATGACCATTTAACATTTTGCAATGGCATAGTTTAAAAGAGGTCAAAACATTGTGTACATAACCTATATTTGTCTCAAATATGTCTTTTTTAATAGAGCAACTCTTTTTGTTTATATGCAACTACATTCCACTGAGTTCATCAGAGTAAAACTTCACATTTTGTGTGTTTTCATGCAAGAGGGTGATCTTTTATAAATAATTGATTATGTTGTTGATAGTTTTGCTATTTGGACTAGATTTTCTTCCTTTTTTTTAGATTTCTCCACATAAAATTATGATATTTTTACTCGCCACATTAAAACTATCCTGTTATGAGAGTAGAATGAAAACCTGAATTCTGTGCCTATGCCAGGATGTACAACTCCCCCCCCCATGGAGGACCACTAGGAGATGAATAGTGGGCATGGGTAAAGCCCAAACACATGGGGATATCTTTGCTGTCTTTGACAAATACTTTTTTTCCCTTTGACAGTCTTCTCCCATGCAGCAGATTACTGAACAGGATAGGTTCAGTACTTACTGGTTACATAACACCTTACTGTTCTTACTGAATAGAGTAGGTCTTGGGCAAATTCAGCTACAGCAAAGTGATGCCTGGTGTAACCTGATGCTGTATAATCTGGGACTTTGTAAGTAATAACCCACGTTTTAAATTCAGCCTGGAAATTTGGCAGGGTGGAAACACCAGCAATCTAATCTGGTTTTTGACCAGTTGTGGTTTCGGTGTTATCTCCAAAAACTCTTAATGGCCTTTGGGAATTTCTCCCAAGACAGGTTATGGAATGGTATATAGCTGTGATGGCGAACCTATGGCACGAGCCCTTTGAAATCTGAATTGGGCGAGTGCACGCATGTGTTTGCGGATCCCCGCTTGCACGAGTTCACACAGAACATCCCCATTTGCATGAGCTCACGCAGAACCATCTCCTCTTCCCCAACCAGTCTGCAAAGCCAGAAAGTTTGGGGAACTCTCCTCTAGGCCCCTGAGAATTTAATTTACAGCCTTTGGAAGATGCCAGGGAAGATCTTTAACCCCAAAAATAAAATATTGACGTTTTACAGGCCTTATGGAGTGATGCTGTTAGAAGATTCCTGGATCTTGTTATTTCGGGAACACTTGTCTACACATCAGGCAGATCCAATAAACAGACCCCTTTTCAACTGCCCCAAAAGTTTATCCATCCTAGTCATCAAGCAGCTCTCTGGAATTTCTTGTTCAATTCTATATAATCTCTCCACCAAGCTTGTTTGTGGAGCTCATGATTGAGATCCAGGGTTTCTGAAAGAGTTTAATGATTCCTAAGAGGCGGGGTGGCTCATTGGCTTAATAGATGCCAAGAGAATGTCTGTTTTCAGGTCATTCAAGTCCTACCACCACATGACAGAGTGAACGCCTGTCACTTGCCTCAGCTCCTGCCAATCTAGCAGTTTGAATGCATCTAAAATGCAAGTTGATAAATAGGTACCACTTCGGTAGGAAAAGCTAGTAGTATTTGGTGTCAGCACCATAAGCTCTATGCTGTGGCGTGAATATCATGCTGGCCACATGACTGCAGGATTGTCTTTGGACAACACTGGCTCAATGACTTACAGAAATGGAGATGAGCACCGCCCCCTGAAATAGGCTACAACTAGCGGGATAAAACTCGCAGGGACACCTCTACCTTTACCTTATGATTCCCATCCTTAACATCAATTTCCTTTTCCATGATTTTGTGCCAAAAGTGGAGCACTTTATAAAGTCCCTGCAAAATGTGGATACTTCACCTGTTTCAATAGCATAGTTGAGTACTAAGTAGCAAACTGGGAGCATACTTGCTTAGTCTTGAGACTCTGCTTCACTGTTAGAATAAAGCACCATGAAATGTCTTCCAACCTTCTCATTTGATTGTCTCCAAAACAGTGGTGTCTCCCTTTGCCTTTAGTTCAGTGTATGTAAAACATATGGCTTCACATGATAGAGTCTAGAAGGAATGTTGTACCTGGGATTCCTTTTAATAAAATATGTTGGGCTGCCATACACAAACAGGGTTTTCCACTTAAACTCACATAATCCTTACCACAAAACACACTGAACCATTAACTGACTAGCTTTGCATAGCATACTAAACAACAGACAATAAAGTTTTCGCCTAAGATGCTGTGCAAGCCCAGTCAGTAAGGTGTAAGAGACTGATTAACCTAGTATTAAAGAAGGAGTGGTTTGTCTGCACTTTCTGAATTAGGCATTTATTTTGAGGAAATGAGCTGAGCTCAGTCCTTCTGCATACAAATTCACATCTGATTACTCAAGTTTTTATTTCTGCATCCTACTTTAGGTAGAAGAATATTTAGCTGTTGGGAATGGATAGCCCTTAACAATCTGTGAAAATCACTTGAAAGTCATATCAGAAAATCACAGTCAGTGTTGCTTTCTCAAATAGCACATGGGACATATCTGAAATTAGGAATAGCTTCCAAGTGATGTATCGCTTAATCTTTGTAGATGGACTTTGCTGATACATTGGATACAGAGTAGGATGGTGTGGGAAGTGTTAGTCAACAGGGCTGCAGGCTTAAATGTTTATTTGCTCTTTTTTTGCTGTCCTACATAACACTTAAGGTGGCTGACCAGCATCAGTCACTTAAATTAGTTGTTCTACTCCTCCTATTTCACTCATCAATTTTTTTAAAAATGCAGGTACATTGGGGATTCACTCACAAAAACAAATGAGAAAGCTGTGTTCCAGCATACATAATAAATGGCTCATGCTCATTTTGACCCTCCATCAGCAGACTTGCAGGAATACTATTCTCTCTTCACCTCATTAAAAGGCATGCCTCAAGAATTCAGTGGTTAAAAATGTCTTTTAGTCTTTTCCATACTACTATAACAATATAGGAATGTAATAACTATAATATTGCAGTTCTAACCAAATAAAAGCAGAACAATTTATAAGAGAGATACAATTAATCATAGGTCTTAGATTACTGAGATTGCTGATTTTTTTTATCTGCAGAGGTCTCTGATTTTAAAAGGATCAGAGTAGTTGGAAAACAGACCATTGTATTGTTTGGCTAAAATAATTTCTTCTATAGTATTTCAGAGTTATGGATGAAGAAAAACTGAACACACATGAAAACTTTGCATCTAATTACACTATTGATGTAATACAGTTAAAACATGTTTTGTTTTGATCCTCCTATTTTTGAAGATGGGAGAGTAGCATCGCCAATTCTGCACTGGCTCAATGGGTAGTTTTGGGGTTTTTTGTATGTATGTATATGATTGTTTTGGGAATAGACAGCATTTCACGATAATTTCAGTAGATAGTTTGTGTTAAACTCAATCATTATTATAGTTTTGAAGCAGAAGGCCCTAAATCACTGAAGATGAAGATATTGAATAATTTTGATGTTAGATAAATATTGTCAGTAGGAACAGTCCTTAATAAGGAAAACCATTGATCCCCACTTGCCTGTTCAGTAGTGTAATCAAATAGGAACAGATTGATGCAGCTCAGTATAGTTTATAACAGCATGTTATCTGCATCATGGATTGCTCAAGGTTACATACTATCTATGTTTTCCTGTATATCCTAAAGGTGCTCCCATCTGTGACCTACTTTTTCATATTACATCATCGTACAAAATGTGCTTATCCAAACGATATAAATTCTATAAAATCTGAATATAACATAGTCATGTCTCAACAGAGGTATATTCAATTTTGCACATACAGACATATGTGCATATTGAAATGAAAGGAAGGAAAATAATACCTTGGTATTACCCCTATGCGTGATCTCCCCCACACTGATTTCACCCCACTAAGCAGAGGTAGCCTAAATCCAGTAGATAACATTTTACTAAATATGTTTTCAGCCTTAAACATTTGACTTAGTTGCCTAGTCAAATATCTAAGTTAATCTTACTAAATGTAAATCGTGAATTGTGCTTAGATCATTGTTTTATGGGACAGATACCATGTTACTGCTAGATTTTATTCGATATTTAGCCAATTGTAGAAGAATAGCCTTAAACCTAATGACCCGATATTTATATTATCACAAATATATGTCATTCAGGAAGGAAATTGTGCAAATAGTGCAGATAAAAAATTAAGGAGGTATTATATGCAAAACAAGTATTGGGATACACAGGCTTTGGTTAAAATGCTTGGGAAAGCGTTTTTAAATTATTTATTCTCCAAGTTTTGCTTGTTTTGTACTTCTTACTTGTAATCCAAAGGTGCTTTTTCAGGAGGCAACTGGACTTACTTGTTTTTTCTCTTGAAGACATTTTGCTTCTCATCCAAGAAGCTTCTTCAGCTCTGACAGGATAGTGGGGAATTGAAGGATTTATATTCCTTGCAGACAGCAGGTTTAGAATGCAAATTACCAGCTGTCTGCAAGGAATACAAATCCTTCCATTCCCCACTATCTCTCAAAGCCGAAGAAGCTTTTTGAATGACAAGTGAAATGTCTTCAAAGGAAAAAACAAGAAAGCCCAGTTGCCTCCTGAAAAAGCACTTTTGGGACAACCATGACCTGGATGACTGAGAATCTCCACAGACTTCTTATTCGTAATCCAGAAGGCAATAGTAGTTTCATGACTCCTTCTCCCTACCCTTCATTTGTCAGCCAACTGCAGAGGGTTTTTATGAGGAAAACAATTGGTGACTGGACAGGAGGCCTTTTCAGGTCTTGATTGGGTTTACCTACAAGTTAGAATGTAGCCATTGTAATTTATTCTTTTGATTTTTCACTTGCATATCAAACATAGCATAGTCAATGAACTATGATAAAAATGAAAGATGACTTGAAATGCCAGTCAACCTTTGGAATATCTTGTGATTTCCCAACTAAGTATTAACCAGATTCAGAATATCAGAGTTGGAAGGAACATTGGAGGTCTTCTAGTCCAACCCCCTATTCAAGCAGAAGATCCTATTCCACTACAAACAAATGGTTGTCCAATGTCTTCTTAAAAATCTCCCACAACATCTGAAGGCAAGTCATTCCACTGATTGATTGTTCTGTCAGGAACTTTTTTTTATTTCTAGGTTAGATCTCTCCTTGATTAGGTTCCATTCATTGCTTTTTATCTTGCCTTAGAGTGCTTTGGAAAATAAGTTGACCCCCTATTCTTTGTGGCAGCCCCTTAGATATTGGAAGACTGCTATCATGTCACCCCATAGTCCTTCTTTTCATTAGACTAGATATATCCCATTCCTGCAACCGTTCTTCATATGTTTTAATCTTCAGTCCCCTAATCATTTTTGTTGCTCTTCTCTGTACTCTTCCCAGAGCCTCAACATATTTTTTTTATATTATGGCAACCAAAACTGGATGCAATATTCCAAGTGTGGTTTTATCAAGGCATTATAAAGCAGTACTAACACTTCACATGATCTTGACTCTATCCCTTTATTGATGCAGCCTAGGACTGTGTTGATCTTTTTTGGCAGCTACAGCACATTGCTAGCTCAAATGTAGGTGATTGTCCAGCAGAACTCACAGATCCCTCTCAGAATCTGTTGTTTAGCCAGGTACCACCTATTCTATACCTGTGCATTTGGGTTTTTTTTTCCTAAGTATAAAACCTTACTTTTCTTACCACTGAATTTCTTTTGCTGGATAGGGTCCAATGTACAAGTCTCTTGAGATCCTTTTGGAATCTTCTGGAGTTCTGGCTTTTCTTGCCAATTTGGTGTAGTCTGAAATGTTGATGAGTTCCCCTTCTGTCCCCTCATCTAAATAATTTATGAAGATGTTAAAGACTATTGGGCCTAAGACAGAATCTTGAGGTAATCCACTGCATACTTCCCTCCATGTAGATGCAGTTCCATTAAGGACTACATATTGTGTGCGGTTGGTTAGCCAGTTATGAATCCATCTGCTGGTGATGCTGTTTAACCCCTATTTTTTCTATCTTAATACAAGAGCCAACTTATAGAGGTTGTGGGTTCTCTGTTCTTGGACGTTTTTAAGAAAAGACAGGACAGCCACCTGTCATGGATGATTTAAAAGCTTTCCTGCATATTCCAGAGGGAAGAACTAAATAATCCTTATAGTTCCAACTCGATAATATTATGACTTACAACCATCAACACCACCACAAAATTAGAATTGTGAAAGGGCATTTGCTGATGCTCCAACACTTCAAAGGATAGAATTGGTAACAAATAATGGTAATATGATATTAGAGGCATTTTGCTTTTCCACAAATTATGTAATTTTGAGTGAAGGATCATAGATGCACGGGAACTGCTTCTAATGCCACCCTTCTTTGTTTCAAAAAAATTACCAGAGATTGTGGTAACAGAAAGAACACACACTATCAAAACCCATATTTTTCTGTTTATGTGCATATCCTGATCTGACTGTAAGACAGAAGAGTTCCCACTCAGAATTTGTTTTAAGGCCTGTACCACAGCCTGGAACATAAGCAGAGTGCCACTGCCCTCTTGCTGATTTCCATGCAGTTGGAATTGAGGAATAAGGTTTTGAAATTGTAGGACATATTTTTATAAATTAATAATTTAGTATGAAGCTACATAATGTGCTTTCTAATACTCAGGAGTACCTGTATTGTGCGTTAAAGAAACTATACTGGTATCAGGGATTACCACCTTACAGAGGAAGGTGTGCCATTCAGAGAAAATATGTAGGGAGTACAGCTGAGGGAATGGGGTAAAATGAAGAACAGTCTGAAGGCAATTGGTCCAAGTGAGCTGGGTCCACTGGTGAGACAGTTACTTGCCCCATTAAAAACAGAAAAAATTCTGCAAGCGCAAGTGAGCAAGCAGCCACTTTGTGCAGCTTCTATTCTATTTGGAACAGACCTATAAATAGAGTTCTCTATTTTGGCCTGCTTGACGTCACACTTCAACTCTTTAACACTCTGCTAGTCTCTAGAATCTGCAGCAGGAAGAGTCCTGAGCTGCATGTAGGAAGAGAAGGAGAAGTCTTCATCCTTTCTCTCAACAGCTGATTTTTTTTTTATTGGTCTTTCTTTGAAGCATCCTGCTGTTTGTTATTTTTCAAGTGCAACTGCTGAAGATTCTAAATGGAATGACTCCATAAAGAGGCTGCTGATATTTATAAACAATCTAGTAATTTTAACAAGGAAGAGAGTTTGAAGGTTAACGAAGCCTGGTTTTCAGCTCTATCTGACATCAAAATAAAATAACCCTTAACAAAACACTATCTAGATAGAATCTTCAGCAGTTGCCAGCCACAGTTGCTGGCAAAACGTCAGAATACCAGATAAAGAGAATGTGGTCTATTAGCTCAGAAGCTCATCACTCCATACTGTACTGGACTGATGTGACTGTGAAACCCTTCACCAATATAATCTGAAGTATATTTCTGTTAAATAAACATAAATAGGGAACACAAGGTAGACCCAAAAGTATGCATTCTGAATACAAAGTAATATGAAACTGCAATTATTCACAATCTGATTGTTAAGAAATGCAGATTCAGCAAATTCCTGACCTAGAATATCAGATGGGAGTAGTGAAATAAATACCTTGAGAAGTCTTCAATTAGTTATGGATTAAGGACATCTAAAGATCTCCTGTATTTATGCCAGCAGGAAGAGGAGTCTGACACTGTAATGAGGCCAGATGAGGTTAATTTTTGTTTTCATACTGTCTGATACAATTCCATGGGCAGGAAGAGGAAGGGATTTTTGCCTAGTAAAATTGACTGATGGGAACAGAATTTTCTGTTTTTTTCTTGCAATTGACAACATAGTTCTAAATTCAGCATATTCAGATCCTTCTTATTTTTCAACCTATCCATCAGACATTTTATGTGTGTTGGCATGTTTATATACACTGTAATCTAGGTAGTTTGTTAATATAAACTACAAACTTGTTTTAGCTCCTCCACCCCCTTTAGCTTTGCAGAACAAGCAAAACCAAAACAGTACATTCAGTAAATTCAGTTTCATGCAAAAGTTTAGATTAGGGTGCTCAAATTGCATACTTCAGTGAACCCTTGAATGAAAGGAAGCTATCGCAATCTCTTCATGGTGCAAAATTAAAGATATTTTTCTGCAGTTCTAAAAGCATAACTACGATTTATGTGCAGCCTGTTAGAGTTTTGCAAGCTGCAGCAGTTTAAGAAAAGCTGATAAAGGACATTTGCTATTTTCTTTTCTTCTGACTTTAATGAATGAGATGTCTTTCAAATGGAATGGATGACACAAAATGATGCAAAGGTAAACCAGCTTGGCCTTTCCATTAAAAATGTAATTCAATATTTTTTTCTTATTTCAAATGGCTTTATTTATAAAGTTTCGTGTGTAGACCCTAGTATAGGATCATCCATGGAATCTAAGGCAGGAGGAGTCCAGCTTAGCTATATAGAGCAGCTTGTTTGATCCATCTAACTCAGCCTTCTCGACTTGTCTTCTCTCTCTTGCTTAGGAGAGGGGATCCGTAGCATTCCCTGCCTCCCTGCTCTGGTAGGTTGGGTTTAATTAGGAAAACACAGCCCTTCAACTATCCTGGTGCCAAGCCATGAAGGGCTTTGAAAGTAACAACCAGCACCTTGAATTGGACCCGGAAGCAAGTTGGCAGACAATGCAACTCCCAGAGGAGAGCAATTCTAGGCCTGCACAAATCCAGCAGTCTGCCTCATTTTGAACCAATTGAAGCCTCCAGATAGTTTTCAAGCACATCCCCATGTAGAGCATTGCAATAGTCAAAATGGGAGGTGACTAGCGTGTGGCTAGGTGTGAGCAGGAATTGGTGGTCCAGGAAAGGGTGTAACTGTTGCACAACCTGCAATTGTGCAAAGGCCCTCCTGGCCATGTCTGCCATCTGCTCCTCCCATGATCTGATCATGACAGGGGGACCAAAGACAGGTCCATCAATTCCACATTACATTGTCACTGCTCTAACAAGAACACCAAATCAGGTATGTGACCACTATTTCTAGTCAGGTCATGGACAGGCCTATAGAAGTCATGGTTTCTGTGAAATCCTCACCTACCTTTCACCACCATGGATGGAAGACTGAAGGCCCTCAGAACAATAAGCCTGTCAATCCTGCAGCGAACTCAAGAAGTCTGGGTAGGGAAGCTGCCACTGATCCCTCAAGCCCAACATAAGAAAAAGGATTTCACAATCAAGCACTTGCCCTGGAGGCTGCCAAAGATTCTCTGATGACAACAACCTACCCACTCCCCAGCCCTGTAGTCTAGGCTGGTGCCATACTTGATAATCAGCTGGGCACATTTCTGAGAGAGCAATTGCAGCCCCAGCCAGATCTTGGTGATAAAAGAAATATTGTTCTAACCACCCTGTGCTTCTGAAGAGATGAGCTACAACTCACAGAAACTTATGCTTTGTAATAAAATTTGTTAGTTGAAAAGGCTGCTACCACACTCCTTATTTTTGGCCACCATGGACTGACAACTCTTTTCCTACAAAGCCAATAGAGTGGAGTGGAGTGGAGTGGAGTGGAGTGGAATGGAATGGAATGGAATGGAATGGAATGGAATGGAATGGAA
>JANHZT010007143.1:191359-201363 GCA_032468215.1 Stegonotus admiraltiensis | reverse complement strand
AAGCAGTCTCCATGTTTCCAGTGTCTGTTTCCCCACTTGGAGCAGAACCCAGAAGGATATTTCTTCCAACATAGGGATCATGGCTGGATCTACAGGCAAAAGGGGAAATGCAAATCCTAGGTCCGTGATGGCGAACCTATGGGACGTGTGCCTAAAGTGGCACACAGAGCCATGTTGCCCGGCATGCACAGCCTTGCCTGTTTGTTTTCTGGGTTTCTGGTGCGCATGTGCACGTGACGATCAGCTGTCCTTCGCATGGGTGGCAGTGCCAAAAACCAGTGTGCACATGAGCGCCGGCCAGTTGATCATCAGGTGTGCATGTGTGCCAGAACTCAGAAGTTTGGCTTTTCCAGAGTGTGGGCCCTTGGCGATGTTTCCACTCGGTGCCAAAAAGGTTTGCCATCACTGTCCTAGGTGTTTGTCTGAACTAATCTTGTCAGCTTTGACTTGCCTAATTGTGTTGCTTATTTGGAGTCTCTTTACTTATGAATAGATTGGCCCAATAGATCTCCATTTCAAAAGACCAGCCTCTTCAAGCTTCTGCTTGAGGCTGTTTTCCTATGGCAGGAAGACTGGGACTGCTTTCTACCTTTGTTAAGGTTTTTTTCGGGGAAACATGGTAGATGACCATGCTTAAATATAAAAATGAGGCCTAGTGTTTCCTAGGGTCTTTGTGCACTGCAGGGAGTCTTTCTAAAAGTACTGTATAATTTTACTATAAAATGACAAATAATAGTTAGTGATTATTGATTTAATTATGTTTAATTTGATGTTGTTAATTAATTACATTGAAATCAAATTTAGTTTTTATTCTCACTGTACCCACATTTTAAAAATTCAGCACATTACTAAAATATAACCCTCCACCCACAGAATATACAAAAGTTAATTTCTTTAATGTGAAATCTCCAATCTAAAGCCTGTTAGAGAAGAAACCTTTAAAAGAAGTAAAATACGTAAATGAACGACTACAAGAATAAGATGAGACACTAATTTTTTAAAAGCATACCAAATTACTGCAAGTGGGGTGGGTGCAAGTGTATCTTTTCCCATAATGATCCAACACAATTTACACTAACATACTGTAGTTTTGAAATGTGGTACACGTAGTTTAAAAAGGAGGGAAATGGCCACATATTCACTGAACGTATCAGCCCACCCTTTTTCATCCTGATTAAAAAATGAAGAATATTGGAAAGATAATGCTATCTGTTGTTCTTTAAATAAGCAACTTCCTCTGTTGCTCAGTGAAAAGAGGAACACTGTTGGAAACCTGAAGGACCAGGTTGAGAACAGACCTACTTAGACAAAATATCTGTGTGGTTGCTGAGTTGACATTGATTCGAAGACATATCATCATCATATCTTTGCTACCCAAAAGTATGCTGTTAGGAAACCACAGCTGTAGCAAAAGTTTGCACTGCTTCCTAGTGAAAATTGATACAAAATGCTGCATGATTAAGAGAGCTGAGCGATAATATTTCTAAAGAAAATAAATATTATTCTGGATAAATCAATACAAATCAGGTCTGAAAAATGGTCTCTGAATTTAAATCATGAGGGCAATAAATCACCTACCATAATATATCCATATGTTTTTCAATGTCTGTAAGAATGTATTGTAGAACTATATTTTTCCCATATTCTCTTTTCTGCCATTTATCGCAGCATATTAATAATAAGTTTTCTATAAAAAGCAATGAGATGTACTGTAAATGCTTTACAGTAGAAACAGCATTGGCATCAAAATAAAAACAAGAGTTTTATTATTGATCAAAAGCAATCAATCTAAAAAACAAACCTGAATCGCCAATGAATTACAATACCTAGAATAATAGAAAGAGAGCATGCCAGGGAAAATATTCCAGAGTTGGAATCTATATCAGAAAAAGGGCTCCACACGATAAAGATTTATTATATGGATAGTTTTTTAAATGCTTTTTATTTTAAGGGGGATTTTTGTGTGTCATTAGCTTTTATCCTGTTTTATTTTGTACACTGCTTTTAATAATCAGCAGTTTTGAAATACCTTAAAGAATAGATAATTGTCTTACAATGCCTAGAAACAGTCTGTATAAGTCTGCCAGTTAAGAATTTGTCACCTAATTCTAAATCAATTAACACTGATAAGACCTCTCAAAGGTAACATATAAAACATTGCAAAAATCTTATCTTCACTTTATCCTAATGCAAAAGGGAACCATTATGGCCAAGCCACATCTGTTTCAAAAGAGCCACTGTAGCAGGTAGTATATACAGAGATTAAATACAGTGCATGCTACAAGTACCACAAGGTATTTTACACCTGTAAAGAAACTAGAGGAATTGGTGCTCCTGAGTAAGAGCCTAATCCTTTAATTTATAACCCTGTTGGTATTTAAATATTCTATGGATATAATTACAGAACCCAGCTGGATGAGAGAGATTAAAAAGCAAAAACCAGTATTATTAATTTTTCTTCAATATGGAACCCCCATCTCTACCTCCTTCTCCTTACTTGGTATTTGAGCTGTGCTGGAGCTTTGGGGCTTCTTCATGGCCCCGGGCAAAGCAGTGTACTGGGGCCCCTACAACAACTACGCACAGGAATAAAAATGTAAATGGTCGATAAAATTAAACATATATTAATTTTATTGGCACTTCGAACAAAATCAGTGTTGAAACTTTAAAAACATGCTGTGCAGCAACAACTAGTCAACATGATAAACATTTGAACAATATATGAGGCTTGAAAAACACAATAATACTCAGTAAGCCATACAGTTGCTGTATTTATATGATACAAGGTGCATTGAAGGGTTAACATACACAGGTTAGTATGGGGCCCCTATGCTCATGGGGCCCACGGGCAAGTGCCCATCAGGCCCATGCCTTAAGACAGCCCTGGGCTTCTTGGGGCTTCAGAAGGAGAATTCATCTTGTAATCCAGTGCAGTTTAAGGTTCTTCTGATATATAGTACAAATTATGAATTGAACATGGGTTTTTTTCAGTTAAAAAAGTAAAAAAACAACAACCCTGAACCATCCAAAATCTGCTCTTTATAGAATCAATACTACAATACAAGCGTGATGGGATGTAATATTTTGTACAAAGAAGTTTGTGATTCCTGTCTTGTGATATGAGAATGAAAAAGATAGCCCTGTGAAGCTGTCATGCAGCTATAAACAGAATTTAGTAAAAGATAGGAGGAGGAGGTGATCGGAAATGAAAGTGGTGGATTATAATAACCAGGGGCAGGCAACTTGGTGATATCGAGATGCTATAGAATATAACTACAGAATGTATTAACGCTGCGTGTTATTTGATACTTCCAGAACTCATAATCCAACATTTCTGGAGGGCATCAGGCTGCCATTGGAGCATTTTGCAGTGGAAAGGATTAGAACTGAATTCTTTCCATTTAAAAAAAAAACTCCTCCATCAAAGCATGATAAATATTTCTTTGTTGTGCACAATCTGAAGGAAAACAAGAACAGGTATACAATCTGCTATAAACCCATTTTCTTTTCTCACAATATCCAAGGTAAAGATAAATGAAGGCTCTTTGTAAACTGGAAGTTAAAATTTTTGTATCTGTTTCTTCACTGACAAACCTCAGGCAAGATATCACATTTTTCTCTGAGGGTTCTATCCTCTTCCCCAGAGAGATGTGATCTAACAGAATTGAGGTCACCTTGAGAGCCCTTTACTCTCTTTCTTAGCTTGCAAATCAAAGTATTTTCATGTATTTGCTTTCCTCAAAGCTGCTCATTTATCCAAATAAAACTCACTAAGAATGTGTAGGTTGCCAGAATCTTGGCCTGATTATGTAGCCAATTAAGCTGTTGGTTTGAGCTCCGAGCTTGGCAATTTGATTGCAAATGTTTCACCATCATTCAAGGAGACATTTTCAGTGCCATATGTAGCCAATGCCATATGCCACCAAACTGCAGAATTTAGGCTGGATTGATTGCACCAGAAAAAGCAACTTGCTTCTCTCGTGTCCTCCTTAATTTCATATCTATAACTTTAGTTTCTTGAATTCCACAGGCATCTTGTTTAATTCTAAAGCAATAGGGGGCCCAAATGTTAAACAAGAACATTCTTGTCCCTGTTTACAGTCCCATCTTGCTTTAAAGGGCAGTGCCCTCCGCTTCTCCACAGAACAGCTGCAGATGGAAGGCATAAGGAACAATCTCTCCTGCCACATACCCCCAGCGCTGGCATCGAATTGCCAAGGCTGAGTGGTGGCAGAAAAAGCAGTTGGATTCAGAAATAAGTGATAGGCATTAGAGAGGGAAATATAGTAAAGCCTGAAGTTCGTTCAGTATCTATTGGCAACTTTTGGAGTTACACTTTAGCATTGAAAAACACTTGACATGTTGCTTTTCAGCTTGGTTAAGGGGCCTTAGCAAACCTTGGGAGGCAGTTCTTTTCCCGCCCACTTTTAGCTGCAAGGGGGGAGGTGGGAGGATACAGTCTCCAATCCTGAGGAACAGAGCCATTTGACAAGAGACCTGATAGATAATCTCTCCCATAATAGTCTGAAGATGGAAATCTGATAGGTAAATGTATAATGTTAATATTTAAATGTAATATTAACTTTTAACAGGTCTGTGGGTGCGGGGAAAGGGATTTGGCCCTGAAATGGCAGTGAAAAAGCTGGCTGGCTGTGGCAGACCTCTGAGCCAAGAGATTGCTCAATCCTGATGCGTACAAGGGAAGAATAGAAAGAAGTGGACTCTCCAATTGCCAAAAACAGAATGGCTCTGGAGGACAATGGTCAGGGACTGGAGGGAGGCACCAGCTTAAAGTGACCAATAGGAGTTGACAAAATCCCATCCTCTTACCTGCATCACCGATGACCTCATCAGTGAGGCATCCTAGATTGGATTAGGTCCATGGCAAACATTGTGTTAGGCGGCAAGGGAGAATAATAATTTAAAGCTGAAATTGCAAAAGAGGACTTGAAGCTGATTGTGGATGAGAAGAGGCAAAGTCATTGAGACATGTCACATGAAAATATTTACTGGAGCATTTTTATGCAGTGATTAGGTGGAAACACAACGATGAACACTTGTTTTGTTGCAATATTGCCATCTAGTGCCAGGCTGTTAGAAATAAAAAAAGGCACATGATTCATGTTCATTTCATTTGTATAGAACTGAAAGTAAGGATTAAATGATTTTACAAGAGGAGAAATGCATATATGTGGAGGTGGTGGGAGTACATCCCTGCCTTATCTATCTGTACTGTAGCTCATAAGAAAAACTCTGCACATGGAGAATGATTCTACTGTAGGCACTCAAGGGTAAAAATGGCCAAAGACTAATTATCCTTAAAAAAAAGGCAGGGGAAACAGATTCAAGTCAGGCAAGGAATGAGCCTGCGTGTTTCCTCAGGCTGATTATTCTATTTATTTTCTATCCCAACTTTCTACCTAAAAGGCACTTAAAATTTATAGCAAATACAAGCATGTAAATAAAAATAATTCAAATTCTTACTATTTGCAATTTAGCAGGTATAGTTAAAGGAAGGTTTTAATTGCTTTCCTGAGGATGGATAAAGTAGGGGCGTAATAATCTTAGTTGGGAATAGTGTATGAGAAGCTTATCTAGGCCTTTCATGCCAATCTTACTGCCTTATCAATGCCACCCTGAAATAGGCAGAGTTGTCTCTCAAATAATTAGGCCCAAAAGAATAAATTTCCATTATCTGCTGTATTAAGAATTGCATTATTATTCTTAACACAGAATATCATAAAACTGTATTAAGAATTGCACTATTAGTTGTACAGAATTTCATAAAATTATCACAATGCTCTTTCCTCAAAATTGCAAGGCGTAAGTGTTCATTGTCTTTGAACTTTGATTGCACTAAGAGTATTTGGAAGCACTTTGAGTAGCTGAAATTGTCAATAGTTGATGGTCACATAAATCATAAATATGTTCATTTCTTGATATCTTGTGTAAATCACACCTTGGATCACCTGATAACCATGCCTGGACTACTGCCACTACCTTTACTCTGAAGTCCCATCTGCCCACTCAGTTGCACAAGCTTAGCTTTCTGGGCAAGTCTCCTTTCACAAAAGGAGAAATCTGCAAGGATACAACTCTTTAAAAACCATTTTCTAGAGCTCTTTTGTTTTTAGGTAACAAATAAAAGTGTTCTTATTTCTGTGAAGGAACGGAGATGAAAAATTCTAGTAAATTCTAAACGAGAACTGCTTTGGTCCTATTGATTGAAGTGGCTTATAGTTTTATTGGAAACTGACCAAATAATTATCATAATGAAAAGTGACTCTTAGTAGTCTCTCCTGCTTCAAGAGCAGTTGGACATTTAGCCTTCTCTTTGCAGATACATACAGTTCTTGAGTTACATGACTGGAAACTAAGTTCCTTAATATTTTAAACAATTTTGTTCGATACTTAAGATTAAGTATTGATTACTGATACTTCAGAGAAAGTGAATAAATCCTTCATAATCATAATTTAATTTGTACAAAATATTTATATACTATTTTCTACATTGTTTTAAAAGATGATTCAAATATGAAATATTTGTTGTAAATTGCTTCAGTATTCTTAATTAACAATGGACCACTTGAGAGAGGGGCATAAACTGGAGCATTTTACATGTGTGCTGCCCACATGTTCCAAGGAGAGTTTTGGATTTTTTTTCATTCCTGGGAGCAGCAGTTATTGTCTTTTATATTTCTTGTGTGCTATATAAATGTGAAGAAAGGCAAAATGAATAAAATCTTTGTATCAAAGCCTACTTGAAATTCTAGCAACAGATCAAAACATTATGTTCAGTTAGTGGATTAGGCATATAATATATTGGTAGTCACAATATTTAAATTTAGTAGAATATACTTTTATTTATTTTTTTGAGAAAGAAAAATATACTAACATAATTCAATACAATCAAAATGTTATATTTTAAACAAAAACATTACAAAAAACACTTTAGCAGAGACTTTAATATATTCAGAAAATCCAGCCCTATTTCACACCCAGAAAGTTCATAATCTTAATTGCATCCTTTAAAAAAGAAACAAAAATTCATACCATATATAATTTGATCACTGAAATGTTACTTCCTTTCCAGAACAGTTTAAATCAGAGGTAGGCAATCTATATTTCCTACAAAATTAAACATTTCCATAATCCAAATCTCTATGTATAGTGTTATGATTTATGAGAATTATATTACCTGAATGGTATCAGATTGCCTACCTGTGCTTTAAACTTTTTCACTTGCCATTCATTAAGCTTTTGCATATTTTGTTTAAAAAAATAGGATTAGAGTATTTGCAGAAATAACAAATATAGCAAGATATATCTCAGCTTTTTAATGGTAATAATCTTGTTGTGGTGTTTTTATTCAGAATCCAATGTTTATATACGCATGTAAAAATATAAATATATATATATATATACAGAAATTGCTCTTCACTCACTACAAACTAGACATACGAAAGAGAAATGCAGATGTTGAAAGTATACAGCAACACAACTACACATTTTTAATATAAAAATTATTCATTTTTTATAGTTTGTCTAATTTCCCCCTAATCATACATGGGACTAAAAATATTTATTCTATTAGAAAATAGGAAGAATTTAAACTGAATGAATTAAAAAAACAACATTCTGTACCCACAATACATACATTTCATGTTATTACATTAAAGATAGCTGATTTCTTGCAACATTGTGATATTTTGAAGTTTCCTTAAAAACATCTAAATACCTCCACTAAATTGGTTTTCTATTGTTCTTTCAAACCATGGAGTTTGCATGCAGCTGTTTCCAATACAAAATACTAATGTAGGACAAATTGAGTTTTGAAATCTATAATATTTTTTGCCCAAGTTTTCAAAATAGTCAATTAGCTGGTAAAGCATTTTGAAACACTATTCTGCCTTGAAAAATCAGGCAAATTTTCCATTAATTAAAATGTGATTGGAGCAGGAATATAAGGGCACAAAATGCAAGGCATGTCCAATTTCTTATAGTTAAAATGTAAGGAATTTAATTCATGATATAATAAATGGTAATTTGTTGTATATTGATGAAAGGTGCAAATTAAGGCAAAATGCAGAGGTCCTTTGTTTTTGAAATCAGCATATACTTTTGTCAAAGAGATTTAATAAGTGAGAACTGCCAGTTAATCTTTGTTCTCAAATGAGTTTGCTTTAAATACTATATTACTATGAATAAATTCAATAATCAAAGAAATAACTTTTGTCACAATTCTTAACCCTAGAGATTTAATTAAATGTTTTTAAATAGAGAGTGTTACAATCCAAAACTCAACATTTAGTTTTGTTTTGATATTTAATGTATAAAAAAAATCACCTTAAGTCATGCTACATTAAAACTTATTAAACAAAGTTGCAGAGATTGTAATGGAAGCACCTATATTACTCTATGAGGACTGAGCTTTAATATTAAAGTGTATTTACATATTTGTAATACAAATGCAATATTCCAATAATGTTAATTAATCGCCATAGTTCTGACACTAATATAACATTCATTTTTTGCTATTTTGAAATCTATTAAGCATTTTTTCAATTAAGGTTTCAAAACACAAGTAAATGATCCTAGTTCAGCCAAAATAAAATAAATAAAATAAAATAAAATAAAATAAAATAAAATATATATAAAAAAACTACCTTTCTTCCAGCTTTGTTTCATTTATGAATTTAGATAAGATTCATAATTAATAAAACCCCCATAGCAAGAAAGATGTACCTAATGGACCAAATGGAAGGAAATAGTATGTCCTTTTTTGTTGTTGGATTCTAAATGTTCACAAGAAATATGATCAATTTTTAAAACTTTCACATCAAAACCCATAAATGAATCCAAACTAATAAAATTAGGATTCCTAAGAATGGCTATAGCATGCTAATATATCTATATTCTCATTTTTGTTTGTTAGCCATCGTTTGTTATCTGTTTCACCTATCACTACAAACTTAGAATTTTTATGATGCATTTATACTGCAAAGGGAAGGAGGCAGAAGAAATATGAAGGATGTCCATGCATTACAAAGTCAATTAGGCCATGAGTGCCTATCCCATTAAAATTACCTGAAATTGTATTAATTTCAGCAATCTCTTAACTGCATTTGGCATCATCATATTTGATATTTTTAGATACTACAGGTAGTTCTCAACTTATCTGCAAATAAGAGCATTTCTTCAGCAACCATTTAAAATTACAATGGTGCTGAATGAAGAGGTATATGACCCATGCCTGAAGTTATAATCATCGAAGTGCCCCCTTGGTCATGAGAGCAAAAGTTTGGGTCTTTTGCAGTCCAGCCACACTTACAACTGCAGAAGCGCTGCAACTACTAGCAAGCACTTCTAAAGGCATCTATGCCCTTTAGGCCATGAAATCTGAACTGGTTTGCTACCGGTTCATTGGCTGTGCATGCGTGCGCTGTGTGCCAAATGCACACTGCGTGTGCATGTACATTGCACACCAAATGTGCGCTATGTGCGCACACATGCAGAGTACACACCAAAAGGAGGCTCAGGAAGGTAAGTAGAACAGCAAGGGAGGAGATCAGCTGTGCTGCACGATTTAGATTCACTAGAAAGCAGGATTTCCTGGTTAGGAGGAACCAGTAGCTTTTTTTTACTACCAGTTCGCCCGAACCGGTAGTTTTTATCACTACCAGTTCGCTCAAACTGGTGCAAACCAGTAACATTTCACCACTGCTTTAGGCCCACTGCTGCTCTCAGTTTTGCTCAGCTGACCTTCACCACCATCTTCTTGCTCCTACTGCTCATGAGGCATGCCTGGCCTCACTGCTGGGCCATATGGGGCTGATTTTGTGCTGCAAAAAAGAAAGTGAAGCCGAAAGCACCTTTTTCTTTGTCTGCAGCTCAAAGCCAATCCCAATCCTGCACAGAGTTCTTTGCAACTTTTTTTTTTTGCTTTGATTTATATGCCGCCCTTCTCCGGAGACTCAGGGTGGCTTACAATGCGTTAAGCAATA
>JANHZT010007143.1:140553-152215 GCA_032468215.1 Stegonotus admiraltiensis | reverse complement strand
TGTGGGGGGCAATAAGCTGACTTTGTATAAATATACAGAAGTATGAAGGCTATTGCTTAACGCATTGTATGCCGCCCGGAGAAGGGCGGCATATAAATCAAAGCAAAAAAAAAATATTCAAAACCCAAAGTTGCCATGTCATCTCCAAGCAATCGTATTATTTATTTTCCAAGGCAAGGAAGAAAGTATTTTTTATTAAGACATGAAATATGATTATGAAAATTTGCAAAAGGCATAGTTGTGTAGTATGAAGGTGAAGGTTTTAAGCCCAAGAGGTTCCTGGGTCTTAGAAACCTTTTTACATAGGTTTTCACATAGGTTTTAGAATTCATGGCTTGGATACAACTCCTCAGCAGAAATTACTTGATCAATTAACAATACTCTAATGAATATATAGTACATAAGCTGCAGCTTTGCAGCTACACCAAAATAAAATGCATCTTCCAATTGCTTCTTCAAATTCAGAAAGCCCTACGTGGCTTAGAATCCAGACATATTAAGGGCTAAATTCTTTTACATAAGCCGGTCAAATTTTTAAGTTCAACCTCAGATATCTTTTTCGAAGTCCCACTGCAACTAAAATGAGTTGGGCAGAAAAACAGTGCCTGGAGATAAGACTTTCAGAAATGGCATCCTGACTGGAATTCTCTCCCCAAAGAGGTTTTCTTGGTATGAGTTTGACATCTTTGGGCACAAAATGTAATCACACATCCTAAGAGAAGTTGAAGAAAGACTTCTTCTACCGTGAAAAAAATATTTTACAGTTCTTAAAAGACCATGCCCTAAAGTTATACTGGAGTTTCCAATTTCCATTCTATAATTAAAACCATTCATGTATATTAGAAGAATGATCTGTTTATATCTCCCTCCCTTGTTCTTACTCATCATTCACACATGCAAACAAAATATTTTGGCTTTTTGTTCAAAGGAAAGAGGCAGACATTCCAATTAGAAACAGATTGAACTGATATTTCCAAAAATAACAAAAATCTGCACACAACTTTGTCAATCAACAAAGGCACGATTAGGTGGAATAACAACATTTCCTTTCATACTAGACTTAAATTTTGTAGCTTTTTTTCCCAAAGGCAATAGAGCATATAAGAATTCTCAGGAAGCATTTGCCCAAGGATACGCATAAAGTCTATGCAAATGCATATCTCATTGCATGCATCGACATGTACTTTTTCATCTATTTATATAAAATGTTATTTCTATTCACCTTCAAAAAAGTAACCCCCAAAGGCAATAGTTTCAGTTGTGACTGTGCTGTTTTTATTTTCAAGTGTTGTGTTTATTTTTTAAAACTTCCTTTTAAAACAAATGCTTGACTAATTATTCAGCTCTTTACATCACAGAATACGATATATCTTTTCTAGCAGAATATCAACCTTGTTTTTATATCTGTTGCTCTAGCTATAGACTACATAAAAGAAAGAAATGTAAGATATATTTGTCACTTTCAGAACCAAGCAATTGTGAAACACTACAATCAAAACAATGTGAATGCATAGGTCAATAGGTATCAAATAGTCGCTCAATATTGAATGGCAGATACCTTTGGATTTCACTACTGACTATTGAGCATCTCCTTCACCATTTGAGCTCTTGCTCCCATTTTCCTGCATGGAGACCAACCAATAGCAATAGCACTTAGATGTATATACCATTTCACAGTGCTTTGAAGCCCTCTCTAAGTGGTTTACAGAGTCAGAATATTGACTCCAAGAATCTGGGTCCTCATTTTACCGACCTCGGAAGGATAGAAGGCAAGATAGGGTAGGCAAAGAAGAGCATTACTTACATCATATTGTTGAGGGAAATTGCGGATAGAAGGCAGGGGTCGAACAGATACCCACTTTTTTTTTGCTTTGGACATCACTAGAAGGACACGGCGCTCCTTGGTCCAACTGGAGGAAGCATGTTGTAAAAAAATAAGCAGGCAGAAAACAAATGCCATAAACACTTTATATCACTATAATCAGGGGTGGGCTTGAAAAATTTTAGCAAGGAGTTCTCTGCCTGGTTGCTGGGTGGGTGTGGCCATAGTGGGCGTGGCCTAGTTGGCCTCCTGCGCCATGGGGGGGATTTTTGCCCTCCCCAGGCTCTGGAGGCTTTCCTCAAGTCTCTGGGAGGGCGAAAACAGCCTCCCCAGGCTCCGGAGGCCAGAAACAGGCCCATCTTCCCGAACTTCAGGTAGGCCTGTTTTTCACCCTTCCTGAGCCTCCCCGTGCGCCTTGCACTTACCTGCATCCAAAACAAGCCATGTGGGGACTCCTGGGAGGGGCAGGGCCAGCCAGGAGTGGGATTTGGGGGTTCTCCGAACTGCACAGAATCTTACCTAGAGGTTCTCCCGAACCCCTGCGAACCCCCAGCAGCCCACCCCTGACTATAATGGAACATTAAAAATGATAACTCTTACTTAGTTCAGCTTCCATGGCAACCAAGGAAGGGTCCAAATGTGTGAACCATAACCATAATCCCACCAAGGAAAAAACTATGACAATGCACTTTTCATCAGTGTTAAACTGAGAAACAAAACTGCAGCAGCACATAAGCTGTCAGCACCATATCTAGTTATGAATATTTATAGATGGCATTAAAAATAAAACTGATCAGTTATTTCAATATAACATACCAAAATAATCACAGGAGGAGGTTCTACATCACAGGGAAAGGAGAAAACAGACAAGATAAAGGTACCTACCAATGATGTGCTTTGGCACTACAGTATTTGAGGTCTTTGTCTGGTTCCACAACTTGTCCATTTCTCCAACATTGGCCACACACAAATTTCATCTGGAGGTCAAAAGTATTGGGAACAGGAGTTCTGACAGATGCCTAAAATCAGGAAGGAGGAGAAAACAAAATTAACAGAGAAACCTGTGTTCTAAGATATATTTTTAATGATAAAAGCAAACAACAAAACATGGCTATAAAAACATCCAGTAAGATAAGAATCCTTGTTGCTAATTTTCCATCATCCCCAAATGAGAAGCTGAAGACTGTACATATAGGACTTAAAATAAACATTCACAGAATCACATACTGCATGTACTGTATATGTGTATGTATGCACACACACACACACACTAAGCAAAGCTATTCTCTTTAGGATGCTTAATGCACAAAATGCTCTTTGTATCAATAGCATTTCCTGACAGAGGTTTCTCTCTATGTTCCACTGAACAATGGAAATTGAGCAGTACTTCCAGTGGGATTTCAGGATGGCAAAATCTCATTTTAGAAGTGTATTACTATATGCCAGCTTTCTTCAATCTCCCATCCTTCAGACATGCTAAGACTTAGTTCTAGAATTCCCTAATCAATAGTGCAGCTGGGAGTTCTAGGGATTATAGTTCATATCTCGAAAGTGCAATTTAGAAAGACTTGTTATAAGGCTGACCTTGTCTGGTTTCAGAACATAAGCATTGTTGGTACAAGAATGGACAGCCGCTAGTTAGACTAGGATTTGGAGGACTGCCTATTTCTTACTGTTTCTGCTTTTGAGGTTTGGTACAGTGGGCATACTTCAGGGTCCCTAGTGTTGTCTGGTGGACTTAGAAGGCAGTTTTTTTCTGTCAGGGTTCCTACCATCCAGAATGACACTGTCCTTCCCTCCAAGACCTGGATGGTTCCCAATCTGAACACATTCAGGAAGCTCTCAGGCCTTGGGATTGATTTAGGGTGGGGCTCCTGTTGGATGGGTTTTTATTTACTTATTTGTCTTCAGGCTGTTTATGAAGTTTTGTTTTATTTTTAAACATAAACTGCAGTCATCAGCCTCCAAATTGCAGTATCAATAAATAATTTTATTACAAATTTGTATTTTATCATTATTGTTATTCTTTTGACATTTACCTTTAATACTAATCTAATCAACTTTTGTTTTATTATTTATATTAACAATGTTAATATAATTGACAAAGTCTTTGTGGCTTGAAACTGCCTAAGTCTAGGATCTGCCTATGAAAATTTGCCTTGAATAGTGCTTTATTTATTTATTTAGCGTATGGCACGTGTTTGCCAGAGATCACCAAGGTGGCTGCCTGTCTCTGTGAAAAGAATTTTTTCGGGTGGTGTTATCTTTACCCGCAGGATGCCTGAATGCTGGTAGGCAATCGGGGGAGGCTCCTTTCTTGTCCCTCCGTGGTTTATTTGCTCACGGGGATCAAGCCGCCGAGCTGCCGACCTCAGTGGTGCACAGACTGAGCAGCCCCTTTGAATAGTTACTTCAATCCATCACTTTCAACTGGCTCTTTTCAACTACTTAATACAACTTCAACTGAACAGGAGCTTTAAAGTAAGCAATCTTTGCTTTGCACAATACAACCTTTTACCAGATAAAACTGTGTTTATATGTGAGAAAAAGATTAAGTATGAAGACATTTAGTGGACATGATTGTATCTGTAGAAACAAGACACAGCAGACTGACTAACTTCATAACAATGTTACTTAGAAATTAGAAGTTGCTACGATAAGTGTGCTCTAGATTAATTGAGCCCAAAAGGCATCAGGGAACAGCAGCATCTGCTGTTATGAGGCCAAGATTACATTGTAAATTAGTAATTAAACTGTACCAAGTACAGGATTAAAAGCTCTGTCTCAGCAATGTCTGGATTTGTTATTCCAAATAAAGCAAGCAGCACACTTCAAAGAAAGTACAGAGCATGGAGCTTAGTAATATAGCACACTACTATGAAGTGGTCCTAGTTTGTTTTTTCTATTCCTCCATGTTTTCTTTACATCCCCCTCCCAGTTTGCTTTCTTTTCATCCAAAAGATCCTGAGTTTCATGGTCAATGGACATATTCCATTTCTATTACTTTTGCTCCTTTGATTTCCCCCCAAATATTTTATACTATTCTTGCAAATCTTAATTTTCCCCTAGCATGCTGATACCACTTTCTTGTAGCACTGTGTTCATAATTACATAATATACATGAAAATCGTTAACTCATATTTGAATCTTCAAGTAAGATTCAAAATGATTCTTAACTGCAGCCTTAGCAATGCAGACATTATAATACTGACAAGATAGATCATTGGTCTAGTATTGATGTAAGTTAGCTTTCTAGAGAGATATGGGATAAGGCAGCTTTATTTAAATATAAGGACATATAGAGTTCTTGTAATCTTCTTCTGCCTTTGTTTAGCCGATCTCCATCAGAATTTGCCAATGTACTCCCACTGATGACAATTTTCAAATACACTTACTTGCAAGAATTCTCAAAGCACAACAACTAAGACCTGTGCATGACTAGCAGTTGGAGGGAAGCTAACCACAAGGAACCTTTGTTGAAAATACATCCAGAAATTCTTCCCAGAATTAACCCAGCTTTTGAAAGCATGCATTGTGTGCTGCTACCTCAGATCAAAAGGAGAAAAAGCAGAGTTGTCCAAGACAAGCTTTTTCTCTCACTCCAGTTCTGAAGACAACTTTTTCAACACATTTTGGAAGAACCCATTCCCACACACTAGATAAGGACAGGGCCCTCTCTACTAGGGATCAGAAAGTACTTGAAACCTGACCGGTTCCAGGCCTGCAATTAACGTATTGCTTCTTTTTGCCAGGGGACTATTGGGTTTTTGTATCATTTTTACATTGTTTTAGTTCATGCTGTCTGTCTACTTTCAGGTTTTATCTGTGTTTATGGATGGGGGAAGGGAAATCAGGTGTGTGTGTATGTTCACTGTAGAGTCCATGGAAATTGGGCAGCTATAATAAATTTAAATAAATAAACTTGCTGCTTTTTTAAGACATGCACATTTATTCTGAATTCCATCAAATGATGAAAAGACAAGCGGCTGCCCTTCTCATTACCAAGGAGTGAACATTATTTTTTAAGCACTGAATGCCAGTGTGTAATTTTACACAACTGCATGGTTGCCAGAAATCTACTGAGAGATTCTGTTGATCTCATTACTGAAATCTCACATTTCTTTTGATATCCTGAAAGATTTCTTGAGAACGCTGTCATGAAGTCTGGCCACCAGCATATCATTAATTTGGGTATCTCCACAGTTCCTATCTGGGGGTCCTGTGATTGTTTTGTTATGTGCAGATACCACATTACTGGACTTTCATTCAGAGTAATGCTGATAATAGTTCCAGAATTGGAACCAACATTATATCATGCCTTACTTATACAGAGTAGATCCATTTTATGTCTCTTGCATTATTGTAACAATCAGGACCATAATTGTACCATCTACCCCACTCCCCATTAACAATCCATTATTCTTTAGCATGAACATCTTCACTACATATAATGGTTAAACATGTACACTTAGTATGATAGCAAAATATCATAATGACAACATCTTTCTTGTTCCATGAATTCCTGGAAATTCTGGGCCTAGCAAGGTCATTTCAGCCATCTTTTACAGTTTAAAGATGCTTTCCCTCTATATATTTACTTTGTGAAGTCTCAGCCTTTTCCCATCCCTTTTTGGTTTCTTTCTACAAATCTTATGTTGCCTTCAGACTGCCATGTAGCTATAACCATGACATACATGAGGCACCCAAGCAGTAAGAAGAATGTAGCACACATACAGTTCCCTGCTTTTCTACCCTACTATATTTTTTAATGCTTAAAAATGTAACTTTCCCACAAAAAAAGGAATTATGCAGGATTATTTATTTGATTCAACTTGCTTAAGCAAATATAAAGGTAGATGGCAATGCAGGCCAAACAGGGTGCCTTGCTTTGGGTGGGCTATTACAACACTCATTTTAGTCCAAAATCTACACAATTCTTTGTTCACTCTTCTCATGTCTGTTCCTTGGTTTTATGTCAGCTACATCGAATTTCTTATTTCTTATGTTCATCCATGCTTTCTCAAAAAGTTTAAAAGTTTAAAAGTTTATGATGGTGCAAAATAGTGCTTAAGGCAGCTGCAAACTATGAAAATCTGCCCTGCATTGCTAGAGTTGCATCAAGTCACAATCTATAAAATATACATTGGTCAAGTCATAACATGCCTTCCTGAACTGAAAATGGTTGACAAAAGAAATTAGAGATACTTATATGATAAATAGGATACATTATAGAAAGAAGAGACTCACTGCTTTATCCAAGAAAGTAAATCTACTATTATGATTACTGCAAAAAAGATTGGAAGCCACTTCCTTGTATGTTTTTTCTTTTCTATTTTCTTCTTTTTCATTTTTCTTTTTGCATTTTAGTTTTCCCTTTTATTTTTTTTACTTTTTATTTCTTATTCTATTTTAGTTTGTATTAATTTTACTCTTACTTTTAAAACTTCCAACAAAATTATATTAAAAAAAGAAATTAAAAACATCTAGATGATAAAGAAAACTGCCAAGAATTAAGTGTTCTAATTCAAAAATTGTTTTAATTCAATTCCAGGAATGGGCACCTTTTGTTAATTAGCTAGGGACTTTTTTAGCACTCCAAAATGCCCCCAAGTAAGAGCATAAGATTGTAACTACTAGGCAATGCTTTAAAATTAAAGGTTGGATTTTCAAATAATAATTTACAAATTAATATATTCCCCCCTCAGTAACTATAAACATCTAAGAATCAATCTATTATCATCATCATCATCATCCACCAGTTTAAATTAATGTCTGTGACTATCAAAATACTATTTTTAAGATATGAAATCTTGAGATTTTGTTTTCAAACTTTTTTCTTCTATAAATTTTTTGATATATCATTTTTAATAAAAAAACAATGAAAGATGAAGGTGCTGCATCTAAGAATTTCAAGCCTCAACCTGACAGATTATTTAAGTAGCATGAATGAAGCCAAGAACAGTGGGGAAAAGGAACTGAAGGAAGAAAATGTCTTAAAGGACACTGTTAGGTTTCAAGAGAACAGACTGGTTTTCATGGTATAGAACAGTGATGGTTAACCTTTTATTTATTGCTACAATGGTGTCATCCTAAAAATTCTTTGTTAGCCCGACTGGTTACCATTCCATTTCAAGATCAGATTCAAACAGTTAAACATTAAACTCTTGAATGGCTTGGAGCCAGATTACATAAAGTATTTCTTTTTTGACCCCGTGTTCTAACTTGAATAGCTCCAAAGGGAAGGGACTTCTCAGTTGGAACACTTTTCCACAGGGAATACTCTGATACCTCTTCTGGGCACCACATATAAACACTACTCTTCTCAGAAGCACTTTAGATTTTCATAGTTTAATTTTAAGCTTTCACTAGAATAAGGGCTTTTATATAGGCATCTTATATTTTTATTTCCTGACTATTTTATTCATTTAACACTTTAACTTCTTTAAACTATTCATGCAATTCTGTTTTTTATAAGGATTAAAATAAAACTAGATAGGTTACCGTATTGTTGTTTGCTTTGCCAGTATGTGCCTCCATTTGCTGCCAATATTTTTTAGATTCTTGTACAATATCTTCATGAGTCATTCCTAGGATGACAAAAGTAGCTTCAGAGATTTTAACAGATTATTATAACATAGTTAAAACTCTTTCATTGCTTTGTTCTATCAGCAAGTATTTCTGAGATGGTCCTTTTCCTGAATCAGAATCCACTATATATTTGCAAAAATTGGAGAAAGTGACACTTCATAGTATAAAATGTCCATATGCGTACATAAGAGATTGTACAATATATCTTCCACCTAAAATTTAAAAATAAACTTTTAGTATTGGAATTATTGCCCTTCGCGAGTATCTGGATGAGCATTGTCTCACTATAGCAAAGCATTCTAACAATTCAGTCCAAACCAATTCCCCAAGCACGTTCTAAAATATTCTACAGAAGACACAAATTAGTCAAGGATTATGCTTATTGTCACTTATAATAATTGTTCTAATAAGGACCTACTACTTTTGTGTGCAAATTCAAGAACTTAAGTAGATCTACCATCTCTTTTAATACATACAGAAACTCATTCAAAGTCACTGTCTAGAACTATTGATTTCTACATCCAGAGAGGACTGGATGGAATACTAAAGGTTTGCATTCTTCCATTCAATAATGGCCAAAATATTGTGTGTTCAAGGCTACAAACAGAGGTGAGGAAAATGGTTCTGTTGATACCTGTGCTTATTCATTTCAGCATAATTGTTGCAAAAGTGTCATTGCAAGGCACACAAGCCAAATGTCCAAAAGGCAGGCCTACTCTCAGCCTTCCCTCTTGATCTTTGATCCCCAGTTATTCTCATCAGGGACCTAATTTAGAGCAAATACTTTTTGCAAAGTTTGTAATATTCATAACTAAAACTCTTCCTTCAAATCATTCCCATTATATAATCATGCATGTAGGACATTAATTAAGGTTGCTCTACTGGACCCAATCAATTTTGTTAGAAGACGCAAGCAGTTTTATAACCAAGAGTATTGTACATACAATTTTTTAAAAATCTTTTTTTTTTACTTTCTTCAATTTCTAGATGACATTCTCAGTGGGAGCTCAGAGAAACAGTGCACACTGAAGCCTGAAAATAACCTTCCTGCAGTCCTCTGGACAGTCCCAGCCAAGTGACTACTCACCAGAATACTGCTGCAGCAGCCAAACTTTAAGCTCTATAAAGCTATGTGCAAAATGGCAACTATCTTCACGCAAGCAGCCATAACGCACTTCATGCCTGCAGACATCAAACTGAAAATGTTCCTGAAACTGGCGGATTTTAGAGTATTTTAGAGAGGTGGAACGAACAATGTGAACCAGACACCTGCAAAAAAGAGAGATTCTTTCATACTAATCCTCATTAAAAAGCTAGTCACTAAGAACAAAGGTAGAGCTGAGACAAAACCAGCCATTTTTCAGTTTGTTAACTTTCACTCATTAGATACTGAGGGCAGGGATACTGATGGATGAGTAGGTTAGTTCAATCTTAATAGCTATCATCATCCAACTTTCCAGATGCTGGGAATTGACTCTTGCTCTCTAGGCCATCTCTCCAGAAATCAGTTCCTTGTATGTATCTTTAAATCAGGTTATACTAGTACTTGTATTAAGTTCTCCAAGTATTATGATTGGTATTAGCATAACTGATCCTTGTATACTAGTAACAACATTTACATTATTAATACAAAGGAAAAAGATGTTTTAAATGTTGGCCCCGGTACCCCCAGCCCTATAATTGCCGGTTTTGGTTTCAATTCTATTGCACATCGAGAATTGTTTTTTTAGAGTTGCTGTTGGTTTTATTACCTTACACACAATTACAATTTAAACTACAAATTATTTGTTTCAGGGTTCTAGAAAGTAGATTGTGAGAAAACGCACTGGAAGCAAATGAACTATAACTTGATAAATTAGTAAGATGCTTAAGGATTAGTAACCTCTTGGAAATAGCATTTCAACCAAATTAAAGCTGTTTAGTGTGATGATTAAAATAGGCATAGCTGTATGGAGCTACTTCAAACTACCAGCTAGTAATCAGAGCAGCTCAACATAACCATTGAATAATTCCTGTGGGATCAGGAATGAGTAATCTTTTCAAACATTCCTACAAAATAACCTAACACTGTTCTTTTTATAGAAGAAATATAATTGTGACTTTGTAGCTCAGTTTGCCTTTAATAAACAGTTACATATTCCCGGCTGAAGACAGGTCCAATCCACTTACTTATTATCATAAAAACTATGTTTTGCAGCTAGGTTGGAGCACACCGCCGGAGAGTCCTTGAGCCCTTTGCTGATTATTCGAGGTTTGCTATCAAAGCAGATCTGTAAACATATATATAAAAATAGCAGTTTAGACTTTTTTGCTCTGCATACATATATAAAAAACAATGACGTTTTCTTTCAAAATACTTCCATTTTTGCCTACAAGAATATACATTTCCCTCCAATTCTTGATGATAGATTATTTTACATACAAAACCTGACACTTGGAGGCTCTGCTTTTCTATCATTTTAGTCTATTATTTTATATTTTGAATTCCAGAATAACTTAGACATGACTTCACCTTTTTTGTATGTGACCTCTTTTAAGATATTTGAAGAGCACCACCTCATCCCTTCCCACATTTCTCCTCTCAAGGCTAAACATTCTGAATTATTTCTATCTCTCTTCGTATGTCTTAAGAGTCTTTTGTTCTTTCTCACAGCTGCTGTCTGAACCGCTCCTATTTTGTCTAAATCCTTTAAAATGCAATGGCTAGTGTTATCATAACACATGAGATAAGGTTTTTTTCCCCTTCAGAAATAGGTTTTTTTTAAACAAAAGCCAAACATAAAACAAAATCATTCATTACAATTACAGAAAGTGTATCAATTGGTTACAAATCTTTTGTGCTTAATCCCATATTCATAGTTTACAAATTATCTAATTCCTCATGTTTATCAATCTATTGTATATCTTTATATTATTATTCTCATTTGTCATTTATTTAACAACGGCATTTTCATCCCATTAAAAAAAGCCCTTTTCTTTTATTATATTGCATTTGTTCCCTACTTCATAATTCATTGCTATGTTTTATTATCTAGCCATTGATAAAATAAATCCCATATCATATAATATTGTTTGTCTTCTTGTTCTCTAATTTCAAATGTCAATTTACTCATTTCAGCACATTCCATAATTTTCTTAATAACTTCATCTTTCATAGGTATTTTTTTATTTTTTATTTATTTTGATTTATATGCCGCCCTTCTCCGAAGACTCAGGGTGGCTTACAATGCGTTAAGCAATAGCCTTCATACT
>JANHZT010007143.1:92094-106209 GCA_032468215.1 Stegonotus admiraltiensis | reverse complement strand
TGAGCACATGACAATAAGGCCAAGTGCTTATTTCAGGGTTCAAAAAAATATAAGACAGGGTCTTATTTTCAGGGAAACACGGTAGTTTTCCCAAATCTGCAATCTCAATAATAATGGACCAGAGGATTCACTGTAGTTTTTAAAATTATGCAAATCTTATTCCTAGGTAGATTTACTGACTTTTTCTCAGAGGCTGGATAGGCAACAGCTTTAATTTGATACCTATGTTTTGTGGGCACTTATAGTGTTTTTGCAAACCGAAGCATAGCCCAGAATAAGTTACTTTTCTGCAGCCAAAAATCACAATGAATAGATTCCTATGAGTGTTAGGGGTCAGAGGCCTTGAGTTTTAAAAACTTTTGTAGATATGTTAAACACACCAGAAAACTTTCACATCATTTTGTTTTTAATCTGAATATTGGTAGGAAACCGAACATATGCCATCTTGGCAGCATGGACTTGAGATACAAAAAGATGTGACGTGCAAGGATGAGTAGGCCACAGATTGCCCATCCTATCTGAGTGAATTGATTTCAAAGACTTTACAGTGATCAACTTTAATTGCAGTATAGCATTTTTCATTCATATATGATACCATGTTTCCCTGAAAATTGAACCCTGAAATAAGTGCTTGGCCTTATTGCCATGCGCTCAAAAGCCCAATTGGGCTTATTATCAGGGGATGTCTTATTTTGGGGGAAACAGGGTACTAAAACTTGTGATTTTATCCAGTTCTCCATATATAAACATAGAGCTTTTCAAACTATCTTTTAAAATATATATACTTCTCTTTATATATTATCCTTGTCATAGGCAATTGTTTTGGAGAAGGCGGCTGTAAACAGCTCCAGGAAACCCTTGAAGGCTTCAATATGGGAGAGATCCTAGGCTCCCTGAGGTAAGATACTAATGGGGCCTCCAATAATTGGCTATTTCAATTTCTAAAAGGTTTTTAATGTGTGAAATAGACACTTATTCAGCAACAATTAACTTCAGTGTACACTAACACTTTAGTTAATTTGATAAATTTCACTGCAGGACCCTTATTAAGCCAGAAAATAGTATTTTTATTTGCCCTGGATGTTTGGTTCTTAAATATGTGTATTATATACACAGTCTGTAAAATTATTTATTTAATATAATGGATATTCATGGCTGCAAGGCTCATTTAAGAGCCTTTCAGCAAAACCTCAATAGCAATAGCAAAAGTGAAAGTGTACTGTGTGTAATATGGTTTAAGGTTAATTTGTACTGTGGCTTTGGCAGAAGTGGAGAAATACACATACACGTGTTGTTGTAATTGTTCGTTCTGCTTTTTCTCCACCCTTCAGGGTGCAAGCAGCTGAGCTACACTCCAGGGCTGTTGGAAACCATTTTGTTCCAGCTGCTGCCACAATTCTTTCCAATTTGCATAAGAAAATTCGAGATTGGGAAGATTTAAAAAAACAAACTATTGTATTCCACCTTTCCCCTCTCTCCCAAATTATTGAATTGGAACAATCAGAATCTTGTCTCTTTTTCAAAGATTTGATATTTGAAAAGTTGCATTTATTGTCTTGGATTCTTCCATTTATTTCTGTAAATTATTGTCATTCATGAACTAGGGCTACTAGATTTTGTGTTGCAAAAATCTGGAGGAGGAGGTGGCAACAAATGCAGAAAATTCAAATTCATTGCTTCTAGCTAGCGATCAGCTAGATTTTTGCAGCTCAGACTTAGTATTTCCCTTACCCACACTAGGAGGAGTTGGGTTAGATTTAATATTATATTATGAATATGGAAGTGACCTTGTGGACAGTATGGTTACTTACTGTGTTTTGGATATCCATTTCTTTATTTGTGTGTCTTTTCAATTTTATAATGATGAATACAAGCTGATTAGAAATAAATATCTGCATATATCTCCCAATAGTATGAATTATTATATTCTTGTATTTGTTTAGTGAGGATGATGGAGATGATGACGAAGAGGAGGAGGAAGAGGAAGAAGAAGAGGAGGAGGAGGAAGAAGAGGAAGAAGAGGAAGAAGAGCCACTTCAGGTGCAGGAAAGGGGACAGGGAGAACAAGAACCCTTTACACCTAAAAAAATCTTAGAGGAACATGTAGGTATAAGCACACCTTTCCTCTTTTAAACAAGAACAACTGCTGCAGTTGATGTGCCTGGTGGTATCAGTTGGAAAGCTATTTATTCATTGTTGTCGTTTTTGCTTGTATAAAATTATTTATTTAACATACTAAAGTAATACATTGCTGGCAAATTTATCATATAGTTGCTGGCTTTTTCAAATAATTATCCTTGAGGAATTATGTGTACCTTCCTAACGAAAACAAATGCATACACCTACTCTTTAATTTTGCTTTGCTGTTTTTCCCCTTGAAACTTAACATACTAAAATGTACACTTCCAAATTATTATGTTTCCAAAATACTGTAACCAAAAATAAAGTTTACAAAAAATTTATTTACTTGATTACATTTCATGTTTTTTCCTGTTAAGACACTTGGCTACAGTGTTTTATAAGTGTGTAAAATTAATATGTACATTTAAATTTCGTAGTAAATTTAGCCATATAGACTAGATTTCTGCAGATGTTCCTGGAGTGTATTCCTAAATTCATATCCAGGCCAAGCTGGCTATTTTGTTTTAAAATTCCCTGCATATTTTAAGCAATACAAATAAACTTACTGTTTTAGGAGCACAGACAAAAAAGCAAACAAAATTTAGAGATGGGCGATAAGAGAAAAAATAGCAACTGACAATTTAATAGAATAAAAGCAGGAAAAGAAAAGGAAGGATAATTATATAAAAATCTAAAGAGAAGTGATTAGCTGAACAACCTTTCTGTAATAAAGCAGAGAAAAGAGGGAGCTTTTCATATCCTTTGCTGTACAACGCTATTGTTAAATAAAACTAGTCCTATGAGTGAGCTAGAGAAAGATATTTCTCATCTAATATATTATTATGCTAGCAGGAATAAAAGAGATGACAATATTAGTATAAAATCAGACCACAAGCTTAAAACTCTATCATCTTGGAGTGGTGACAAGATCTTAAAGGATATTTATCTTCCAATAAACTTGGAACAAGCTATACTACTTCTGCCGAAATGAATCCATGTTACTGCATTACCTGTTCCCTCATTTCTCATCTGCTACACAGCTTCTACTTTTTCTGTATTTTCTGGCAAAAGATTAATTTTCAGGATTTCTTCCAGGATTCTACACCATTATCCTCTCCTCTTCCTCCTGTTGATGTTGGCACCTTTCTAGCTTTTCCATCGCCAGAGAAATTGTTGCGACTTGGCCCCAAGTGTTCGACGTTGATAATTCAGCAGGTAGACCATTGCTAATATTTTACAAAACACACCTTTCTGGGCACCATGGCTAGTTGCTCAGTAGTTCTGTTCTTGTTGACTGGTGTCTCCTCTCTTCTATTTTACACATTGCTTTACTTGGAAACCTACCAAATATTAGAATTTTAATGTGTATTAAGCCCAATATCACATAGCAGCTTTCCAAGCTATCTAAATTAGTCATTTTTAAAAAACAATTTGGAGAACTAAGAATTATAGGGCTATGCAGCACTTTAGATCTGACCCCAAAAAGATCATCAAGGCATGCCCTGGGAATTTGGAAAAAGATGCAATTGTTCTATGGACTGTTCAATGTTCTGTGTATAGTATAAATCAAAGCAAATCAAAGCAAAGTTCTCTGCCTACTTAAACATTGCTTTAAAATCAAATCAAAGTACTGCAATCACAATAATTTCCTAGATCTATTGCAAAACAGTTTTTATGAGGTTAAGTAATTGCACAGGCCACCTATTCTCTTTCTAGTGCCAAACTGTTGTAACACGTTTAATTTTGATATTATATTTCTTCTAGACAGACACATCTGACACAGAAAAAGTTGTTACTGTTTTCCTTAAGATCTCTTCTGTCTTCAAAGATGAGACCGTAGTAAAAACAGCAGTGTGTGAAACAACAGGTATGTCTTTTTTTAAGGCTTTAATCAATACAATGATGATATAAACAGATCCATGTGTATAAAAACCTATTTGATAAAGTTGCCATCAGATTCTTAATAACCTCTCTTTTTTTGACAATTTCAGCTATAGTCTCCTGTAGCTCAGGAGATCAAATATATGGAGATTGGGCCAGACGCTAGCTTTTTGAATGTTCCTTTTTATGCACTATTTTACAAAAGAGGTCATTTTAAAATTAGTTTTGCTTATTTCTATAAAAATATGCTGCCTTTCACTATAGGAACTTAATTCATGCTCTTGGATCCTGAAATAATGTGCATAGTAATGGGAGTTGCAGCTACTTATTTTTCCTTTGGGTTTATTTTTAAATATTTGAAATTGTTAGCTAGGACTGTGATGCTAAATGTGTTGTCTTTCCTTAGACTATGGGACATAGGCAGTAGACGAAAATCAAATGATATTTCCCTAAGGACTGAGGTTTCCATGTTTCTAATACAGTTGGGTCTTTTTAGATGCTTTGATGAGAGAAGCTTTTTCATCAGCCAACTTCAATTCTGATGCTTTCATAACAAGTCTTTTGATTCACATGGGATTGCTAAAGGTAAGTAGACAGAGACAGGTGATTTTTGATAGCTATGAGGTTTGATTGTATATTTCTATTCCAAAAAGCACAGTAGGTGAAGATCTCATACCAGGTATGATGGCACATGTAATAAATTACAGAATGATAGAGTTGGAAGGGACCTTGGAAGTCTTCTAGTCCAACTTCCTGCAACCATTTGTAATTACATGCTAGTTGAAAAGTATCCAAAATTTGATCATGTGACTGTGGGGATGAGTCAACCATCATAAGTTTAAGGATGGGTCATATGTCACTTTTTTGTAGTGCCCTTATAACTTTGAATGTTCATTGAACAAATAGTTGTATCTTGAGGTCTATCTGTATTTATATTTGGAAAGGCAAAGATCAAGTCTTGGTATGTTCAAGCAATAATTTAATGTGAAATTCTATCTTTCTTTATGAAAATGGAATCAATATGATGGCATCACACCATACCAATTTGGGAGGCAAAAAAATGAATATGGAGCTATCCCAGTTCAGGATAATTAAAAGTTCAATTCAAAAGTTCCAGTTCAATTAAAATTATTTAATAATATCTTTTAATTTGGTTTTTAATTTTTGTATGCTTTGTTTTATCTTAGCTGTTCACCGCCCTGAGTCCTGTTGGAGAAGGGCGGTATAAAAATCAAATCAAATAAATAAAAAATAAATAAATAGTGTCTGAATTTAGAAAGGTTGCTGAAGGATTGCTGGAATGTTTGCAGAATGGAACAAAATGAATTCTGTGTGGTTATGGGAGGTGATGAGGACAATACTGTGCAAATTTTGCTGGCCTCTCTAGATATAGTAACTTTCCTTTTAATCTTCCTTTTTTTATTTTACCTTTCAGAGTGAAGAGAAGATCAGGGCTGTTCCAAGCCTGTATGGCCCTCTAATGACGCTGAACCACATGGTCCAGCAGGATTATTTTCCCAAGTCCCTTGTCCCAATTCTCTTGGCCTTTGTCACAAAGTGAGTATTGTGATCTCAGTGGAAAGATTAGCAATATATGGGGGGGGGGATCTAATATTTTCCTACCAGTTCATGGGAATTAGTGTTCCTGAACCTATTGTTGAGAAAAGGTAATGGGCAATATTGACACTCAAAGAATTGTGCATTTATAGGAGGTGCACTTGCTCCCAACATTTGTCTAAATGTTATTACTTGTTAAATTCTCTATGACTTAGGATCAGACTTGGGAACTATATCTACAAGAACACTTTTCCCATTTAGAGTCTGCTCTATTTAGTGCTGTTTTTTAAGATGATGCTATTGATTTACTGTGATATTAATGTTTTTTACTATATTACTTTAATAGTGTACTTATTGAGCCTTCAGAATTAAGCAGTATAGAAAATATATAAATAAAATCAGTTTTGGATTTTAGAAGTAAATATTGCTTGATGTTTTACTGGGAAGATCCTTTACAATGGAAGGAAATCTACAAAATTATAAGCTTGTACAATTAGACTACAGAAATAGTTAATTTGTTCAATTTTGGGGTAATCTACTGTAGTAACTGTTCTGTTTAAAATTAACACACGTCTATATTTAAGATACTAATCAAATCAAATCTTATTACAGTTATAGGCCAATTTAATACTCTAATTCTTCTTCAGATCATATCAATATTTGACCTTAACTATAATAAATAAATAAAACTGGATACAATATAGCATTTTTACATTAAGATGTTAACAGATAGTCCTCAGTCTATGACCACAATTGAGGCCAAAATGTCTATTGCTAAGCAAGACAGTTGTTAAGTGATTTTTGCCCCATTTTATGAATTCTCTTGCCACTGTTGTTCAGTAGATCACCATTGAAAAAAGTTAGTAAGACAATTGTTAAGTGAACCTGGCTTCTCCATTAACACTGCTTGTCAGAAGGTTGCAAAAGGTGATCACATGATCCTGGTACATTGCAACTGTCATCAGTACATTCTAGTTGCCAAGCAACTGAGTTTTAATGACATGACAGTCATAATTCACTTTAAGTCAAGGACTATGTATGTTTCTTTTTTCTACTATGTGCTGAATATATATTCTATGATCCTAGATTTTCCTTTCAATCCAAAAGCAGTTAGAAAAAGTGAAAAATCTTCCAGTGATATATTATGGAGGGTTTCTTGGTTGATGCAGAAAAAAATATTGAAAATTTTATTTTCCTTAATAATCTATAATGTAGATTATTTCTAATGTAAAATTAAACAGTATTATTACTCTCTGCTTGTATAATACATACTACATGAAATCTGAATGCATTTCATAGTGGAGCTGGTGCCGAGCACACACAAAAAGTTGTGGAAATCTAAATGGCTTACTACTTTTTTTAATAACTTGCATGGTATATTGTCTTGCTTATCCATGGCCTTTGTGTTAGTGAATGTAGGTTGCTGAAGTCATGGAGAGAATTGCCTCCTTTGGAGAGATTTCCTTTTGCTTTTGCTGCACAAATTTGATATTGTGCTTCATATCAACATTTTAAACTCTCAGAATTTTTCCTGTCCACAGCAGCCTTCTCATGTAAAGTAGATAATAAGTAGTTTCCCTTGATGTTATATAAATCTTCAATATTTCTTTAAAATATTTGATAATTGTCTATGAAAAGTTTCAGAATTCTTCTTGGGCAGAATGGCAGTTTGTACTCCCTCTTTAAGTATTTGTTGACTCAATGCAGTTTAAGAAATTTTGCAGAAAAAGTTTATTCCCTCATCATTTCCATTTTATCTCCATAGGCCTAACCGTGCTTTGGATTCCTGCTCTTTTGCGCGACACTTGCTATTACAGACCCTCCACCAGCTATAACACAAAGGCCGTGGTACTCTCTCTCACCCAAAGACTATCAGGAGAACATATTGAGATGGAGAGCAAAGGCGTCAGAACCTTCAGGGGAAAATGTGCCTACTTGGTCACTGAGGCATAGGATGTCTGGCTGCGTTTCTACTATTACAACCTTGGAGGAACTTTGCCATGTACTTTTATGTTGTTTTTAAACTGTCTGTTTCCAAAACGAACTCTGCCTTCCCAGGAATCTTTTTTCCCTTTCTTTGAGATTTTTGTTTTTGTTTTTCTCTGTTGGTTTTGTCTCAGATTAATTTTTTTTTAATCTGGGACTTCTGTTTCTCATTCATTGTTCTCAAGGTTAAGAACTTACCTAAGATCTTCAGATATGTTTCTTGGACTATTCTTCGGAGGTAACAGCAAAGGTCTGAAGCTTCCTTGCAAGTGCATTATGCTATGAACCTAGTGGGGAGGTTGTTTTCCTCCAGATATAGGCCATCACAAGATATAAAACAATATTACTATTATTATTATTTCTTGCTGTTTTAGTTTCAGGCTATTCTGTGGCAATGTGGTATATTTTTTTGACCAAGAATATTTATGTGGAATCCTTCATTACTCATTGACATTTTCATTAATAAGAAAATTACTGGTGGTCTGCAAATGACTGTTAGTGATAACTGCCTTACAAATATAAATCTGTCTAATTAAAATAGTAGTTCAGAATAAATGTAATCAATTTTGACTGGCCTTGGGTTTTATTTCTTCCCCTGTTTCTTCCTGGTCCTTTTCAAATGGGAAAAAATAGTGAAGATGAAGAAGAGAGATTTTATCAAAAGGTCTACTTTTCTGCTGTGCTAGTTAATACATGTAATCCTTGACTTACATCGGTTCATTTAGTAGCCGTTACAATGGCACAGAAAAAAGTGACTTACCAACATTTTTCAGAGTTATGACTATTGCAGCATTTCCATGGTCACGTGATTTACATTCGGATGCTTGACAACTGACTCACATTTATGACAGTTGCAGTGTCCTGGGGTCACATGATCATCTTTTGCAAACTTCTGACAAGCAGTCAATGGGGATACCAGGTTCACTTAACAACTGTGTTACTAATTTAAAAAGTGCAGTGATTCACTTAACAAATGTGACAAGAAATGGGGTGAAACTCTAACGAATTTCTCACTTAGCAACATAAATTTGAGGCCTAAATTGTGGTAGTAAGTCAAGGATTTCTTGTACCTGTAAGTCTAATAAGCTCCTATTATCCTCCATTTAATTTCCTTTTTATATTTCAAAATCATAGTATTTTCCCATTTGCTGTTTCAAAGCCTAACTAGAGAAGAACATGTTGCAAATTGTCCTTGTTTAATGGGCGTTTATTTGATTATTGAAATTAAAAGACAAATCTCTAAGCAAATTTCTATGAAAACAATAAAATTAGTCAGCTACTGGTCATTTTTTGAAAACTTGCACATTGTCCTATTCTGACTAGGCTATCTGAACAAGAGTCTGGAAGTAAGGTATTATACTTCCATAAATGGTGTTCACGAATGTATATATTTCAAATGCTAACTTCCAAAAGCTTTATTTTTCTTTTTTCCATTTGTAATTTCTCAATTAGGAAATGGTTGTTTTCCAGTTGGTGTTTAAATTTTGTTTCCCACCTAGATGGCAGTAACTAGTCAACTATAGTCAACCTTGAAAAAGCTAAGTGAGATTCTGAGTACTTAAAATGGGAGTCTACCAGGATAATTCCAGAGGTTTAGGCGCTAGACTAATAGATTGAAAAGAAAAAAGCAGTGGCATTTTTTTCCTATTGTTATCTACCTACAATAAGCTTAGCTTTTGATGGAAATGTTAAACTACTCACTGATTGTTACAATCGATAAACTTTATTCTATTCAAGTAATAGGACAGCTTCTTTCTCTCTTCTGTCCTAAACAAGTAGTTCATAAATAGAAGTAACACGGTTGTTACTAACCTCCAACGACCTCCAAGGTCCCTTCCATCTCATGTTATTCTGTTAATCAATGGGGAAACTAGATTCACTTAAACGTATGACTAGCTTAACAACTGCAGTGATTCACTTAACAACTGTGAAAGGATGTAAAATGGAATAAAAGTCTCTTAACAAATGTCTTGCTTAGCAACAAATTTTGGGCTTAATTGTGGTCGTAAGTCAAAGACTAACTGTACTTGGTATATCTGGGCTGCATTTCAAGCAGCCAGAGCCATTTTAGATCACCTACATTCCAGTTGTACTCGGTACTAGATCTGCTTCAACAACAGTTCCATGTTTTCATATACTTCTTTCATGTGTGCCACATAGTCAACAGGTACTGAACGTTGTATATTGCCATTGTGTAATGAGACAACCTTGAGGGTTAATGATGAATCAGTAAGGAGATGCTGTTCTAGTGAGTCTTGCTCACAATGCAAAGCTGTGGTAAAAACAATGTCAGTAAGGAAAACAAAGTTGTCAACCTGTGCAAAGAAATTTGTTAAATCGTCTTGGCAGTTTTGAAAGACAGATATTTCGTATCTGGTGATAGCAAAGACCACCCTTGCAGTTTTGAACCCAGGAGTTCTGCTTTATATTGTGACAAATCCAAGTCCCTGACCAGGTCATTTAATTCTGACTGTGTTATGAGATGAGACTCACCAGTTCAAAATCCAAATCACTATAACTGTCCGTGCCTGGCTGGTGCATTGCAGCATCTTCATCCATTTCATGTAAACTCCATTGTCTCTGGTGGCTTCCGTAGTGGCAAATTGTCATCATGTGGCACTGATCTCATGGCAGATTGGGATGTTTAATTGATTTCTGATTTTTAGCAGAGAAACCAGTGACGTTAGTTAGGAGTAAGTCTATGATATCATTTTGTTCTCACCATAAGACAGCAAAGGGGCATTGGCTTCTGAGTTCTAAGCCAAGCTCAAAGATGAACAGCAAATCTTGCACAACAAATAAGAGAAGCCCAGACCTTGTCTTAATTACTAATTTTACAACCCAACTTCATATGCTTTCTTACGTCCAGTCATGGTGTATGTTTGAGGATACATATGTACTTGCCACATTATGTAGCAGAACGAATCATGGCTCTTCCAACATTGGCAAGACATTTCTGCTGCCAGTCATCCTACCGCAAGTCTATAACTGGGTTACTTGTTATTTAAATTCATGTACATTGGCAATGCTATGTCTTGAAACAATCACACCAAAATACATGGAAACTGATATCAGCAAAATGAGTAGCATCTGTTCATGTGAGCTGCTTTTATAACCTTCCCAGGCAGCATCCATCCAGCCCAAGCATGTGTAGGCCTGTCCAAACTCTATCCGTTCCATAAATTTATACAACATGCCCTGAATGCATGTCACTACATGTATGAACTACACAAAGCTGCTTATAATGCAAACAAATATTAGTAAACTTAAAATGTAAGAAACTGCAAAACCAGATTTCTTTAAAAAGGTATGTGACAGGTTAAAATTACAGGATATTTTAATGATTTAACAGCCAAAAACCTATAAGATACACCCAAAAATGTTCAAGAAGCAAAATCTTTGTTATCTGATGTTCATTGTAACTTGGTTTTGAACAAATTGTTATTATTTGTATTGTTTTAATTCTGATGTGTGGTAGAATTGTAGCTGCTTATAGTTTGTATTCAATTGGATAATTAAATACAATAAATATACAGGTAGTCCTTGACTTGCAACAATTTATTTAGTGACTGTTCAAAGTTACAATGGCACTGAAAAAAGTGACATATGACCTTTTTTCACACTTACCACCTCATGGGGATGCAGCATCCCCATGGTCATGTGATCAAAATTCAGCCACTTGGCAACGGGTTCATATTTATGAGGATTGCAGTTTCTCTCAGTCATGTGATCTCCTTTTGCGACCTTCTGACAAGGAAAGTCAATGGGGAAGCCAGATTCACTTACCGTAACTGTGTTACTAATTTAACAACTGCAGTTATTCACAACAACTGTGGCAAGAAAGGTCATAAAATGGGGCAAAATTTACTTAACTGTCTTGCTTAGTAACAACTTTTGGGCTCAATTGTCGTAAGTTGAGGACTACTTGTATTGAATGTAACAGAAAAACTGATGAATTCTGTCTTTTATAGTAAAACAAAAACAGAAAAAATAAATTAGTTAAGGAAACATGAATGGCAAAATAAAAAATAAATTTTATCAAGCAGAAGATATTCATGCAACTTCGAATTGAAAAGATTAAGATAAGCACCAACAACTGCATTTCCCCCCAAAATATTCCTCTACTGAAACTTAAAAAACCGTTTACCCATTAAGTAACAACCACATAAGGAACACAGAGCATAACAATACTTGAAACCCAAATAACTTCCTGAAGTAACTGTTTTCCAACAGCCTACTGTAGCTCTACCAGAGTAGAGCCTCAAAAAATTAGCTATAAACAAAGGACTAGTCCCTACGACGCAACCCACGCAATCCATAAACTTCGCTAGCATCCAATGAGGAACGGGCTGAGGTTTTACTATGAGGGGCACATAGCAACAGCTCGTTTTTTGATAGTGAATATCAATATCAAACTAAAATGCCAAATGTAATATCATGACGAAGAGGTGAAAACTCACAGTTGTCCTGCAAACTCTATCACTCAAAACCTTAAAATTAAGAATAAACATCCGAACATAAAAGGACTTTGGCGCAATGTATGAGGGGTATGCAAATTAAGCCACTTTTTCTAATTTTTGGACATTTCCGTCGTACACGGTCATCTGTCACGTGACACTTCTGTTTGGCTCCGAAGCGAGGATCTTGACGCATGTTCAGAGCTCAGGAAGTAGTTTAGAGACGGGTTGGGGGAAGGGAGGAGGCTTGGAAGAAAAGAGCTTCGTCTGCCAATTTCTTTTACTGGAAAACTGTTTAGAAAATCTAGGCATGGCAATAGCAGATCGCGTTTATTTAGTTCAATTTCTGTTAGTTTAGTCTAATCTTAATCATTTCTAACGCACAAATAAAAATACTATTGGAGGATTTGCCCATGAGTACCGCTGCTCTCCCCCACCCCCACCCCCAAATAAATGGTGCTGTTAAAATGAAAATCAGTCCAAAATTTCAGAAACTCTTTATGGACATAAAAAGGAATTGTGTCTTGCTGAATATTTATTAAGGCACATAATACTTGAATTATACTGTGAAGTTATAGTCTTCGCATGAATTGATTTACTTTCAGTGTAAACACAATTCATAATTACATTTACAATGTGTGTAAAGTAACATTTACTGCTAGCTGGAATTGTGTAATTTTCCGGGCAGTATTCAGAAGTCAATTTTACAAACTGACTTTTGTAAAATTGACTTCTGAATACTTCTGATTTACAAACTTTTAAGCACCACTGAAAACTTGATGGTGGTTGTATTTACCGAAAAAGAGTTATCACCCTCGCTCCTATGCTCAAGGGCAGACATTTGGCAATGCTGCTATATTTTAATAACCTAGCAATTCTCTCCCTTACTCAGAGGGACTTAGGAAAAGTTTGTGGCCCTTGCAGAATTCTTTTGGATTCCTGAAGAAGACCCAGCAACCCAGCAACCATAAATACCAATGGTGGAACGAACTAACAAAACAACAAGTTCCAGCTTTTAACTATCTTGAAGTAATTTTTCAAGCCTCTGAATTATCTCTACCAAACAAAACCAATAAATAGTTCCAAGACAATCCTGGACTTTTTTTTCACTCTAAAGTCTAAAGTGGATAGATACCTACTGCCTTCTATTAAGCTGCTTAAGGCTAAGCCTGTATCCCAAATGCATATAGTGCACAGATATATACCGGTACCTACAAGTATCTCAAACCCTGATGCTATGGTGAAAACTCTTCCAGATTTCATACTGTGTTCCAAAGGCTCTAATTTGCATGAGTACTGGAATAATCCCACTGGAGGTAAGATTCACGTTAGCCATCTCCTTTATTGGCTCAAATCTCTTTTTCTCTTTTTTGACCCATTGACCTTGCTATTTTGTCTTTGATGACATCACATCAAGATGGAAAGTTAAAATCATAGCTGAGCCGGTTTATTGCAGCCCTTCTGTCCACTCTTTGCTATTGCTATGCCTAGAGAAAAAAAAAGCTGAGATTTGCCAAATAGTCTTTGATATTGCATGTCTGTCTGAATAGAGCTGCCAGATTCTTAGCAGTGATCTGATCTGGCAATAATATCATGAGGAAGTCCTTTTATCTAAACTTTATTTTATCCATTTTGTTTTGCTTCATTTTATTTTACTCTTTTGCTTACTTTTTATACCATTACTTTTAAATTGGCAGATCTAGACAGTGGCTTTTTTGCTCATACTATATTTGAATCTGCTTTTATACATTGCTTTAGTGTTGTAGCTATTTGCTGGTCATTGGTCATAAACAAATAAATAAAACTGGTCTGTAGTACGCTCTATATGTCTTATTATTTGTTCTTTTGCAACTGGTTATAAATATTGGTGTTTGTATATAATCAAAAAATAAAACTGCTGAAATTGGTAGTCATTGCCACAATTGCAGGGAACAAACCCATACTTATCAATACCAATAATATGCACTTCCTGAATAGATTTCCAGCCTCTTCCCATTTAACGTCTATGAATGACAGCCTGAAAGATTCTAACATAATTGTGGCATTTTCATAATGGCACAGACATCAAATATTCTGTTGGTGTGTGTTGAAGGAGGAAGAAGGGAGGGAGGGA
>JANHZT010007143.1:73553-89487 GCA_032468215.1 Stegonotus admiraltiensis | reverse complement strand
CCGCAATTGGCACGCGACGGCAAAAAGGTTAGCCATCACTGCTCTATGGCACGCTTCCTCTAATCTTACCTTTCTTTACCTGACACAAAAGTCATGATGAGATGGAAAATCTCAACAGTTTAAGAAGGCACCAGACCAGGAACAATTACTTCACTCTATTTTGCAACTGATTTGTGTAAGCTGGTTTTTCTGTTTCCAAAATCTATTAAGATTTAAACAACTTTTAATTCTAATAACCAGAAACTACCTGGCAATGAAGATTAATTATAAACCATTTAAAAAATTGTCTATTTCATAGCAGTCTCGATGTGTGACAGCATATAATTTCCTGATTTTCCATTTAAAGTAAAACGTTGCGGAACTACTATGATGGGCCAAAAATCCAGTGAACAGGGAGCTATTGAGAATAAAACTAATGTTTGTTTCCTTAAATCCGCAGATTACTAAAAAGTTGACTCTTCAAGATAACAAAATTACAAGTGATTCCTTTGGGAACCTTTTTGTCTATTCCGTACCTCACCCATTTGAGCCTTCAGAGATGCAAGATAAAAAGCATTGAGGAAGGGGCTTTCAGGGGATTAGGACAGTTGGTTTACCTCAATCTGGCTTCTAACAATATAGCCTTCATCTATCAAGAATCCTTAGATGGCCTCTTTTCCCTTCGTCAACTTATTTTAGAAAATAATCAGATTGAAGAAATAAAGCCAGGAGCTTTTGGGCAACTTGGATTCCTTAGTTTATTGAATCTGGCCAAAAACTCATTGGTTTACTTGCCAGATATGGTTTTCCAGGGACTTCAGATGATCAAGTGGATCAATTTGTCCTACAACTCACTTAATGTGTTTGCCAATGAAGCTTTTGGTGGATTACCAACACTCAGAAATCTAAGTCTACACCATAATGAATTGCAGTTCTTTCCCACTGAGGCATTGTCTAGACTATCTGGCATAAATCGGCTGGACTTAGGGCACAACCCCATCACTTACATTGATGAGGAGGCCATTGAAATGACTAATCTCAAACAGCTTTACTTGGATAACATGGCCCTTCAAGAGGTCTCAGACAGAGCTTTTGTCAGGAGCCCCTTACTCCATACTCTTAACTTGCACAACAACCAGCTGTTGGTATTGCAGCCCTTAGTAGAAATGGTCCACCTTAAAAAAATAAACTTAACAGGCAACCCTATGCTTTGTACCTGTCACATGCGTCCCCTCAAAGAGTGGGCTGACAAGGCAAAAATACACATTGACATAGTATGTCCTGGTCCTCCAGCCTTCAGGGGAGAGCACTTGGAATCCTTGCAGGCAACAGATATGAAGTGTAAACATCAGACTTTAGAAGAGGAGCTGCTTCCAACAATAATCAGCAGAAAGCCAGAGGAAGGTATTGTAAAATGTCCAAAAGAATGTACCTGTCTATTAGATAACCAGCATGGGAAGTGTGATAACAAAAATCTCTTGCATATACCCAAAGGATTTCCTAGCAACACTCAACTTCTGGACTTGCAACACAATGAGTTCTATTCCATACCAAATGGTTCCTTCATTGGCTTAAAAAACCTGACCTCACTTCACCTGCAGAACTGTAAGATTAAAGTACTACAGCCTGGTGCTTTCCAGGACCTAAGAACACTCATCTATCTTTATCTGTCTAATAATGATATATCTTCCATTGATGCTGATATTTTCAGAGACACCACCCAACTTGCTTATCTTTTTCTAGATTACAACAAATTCATTCAAATGCCCAAGGATGCCTTCAGGTACTTGCCCAACCTCTTTGCTTTCCACTTGCAACACAATTCAATCAGTCAGCTGTCTGATAATGATCTGGCTGGAATGAAACAACTACGCTGTCTTTACTTAACAAGAAATCATATTACATACTTGTCTCCTAAGGCTCTGAAGCAGGCCAAGATGTTAGAGAAACTGCATCTAGATGAGAATTCTTTGCAAGAAATTCCCACCAAGGCCCTTAGAGGATTGCCTATACTCAATGAACTGAAATTGTCTAAGAATCCTATAAAATACATTGGGAACGGTGCTTTCCTTCCAATTGCAAGATCTCTGCAGCACTTGTATCTGGATAACATGGGCCTTGAACAAGTAAGTTAGAAATTAGGCAGCTGCAAACTATAGTGACATTGCCATCATCATCACAAAAATATGCCTGCTCAGCTATAGTTTATTTTGTTTAGTGTTATATATTATTTCAAAAACCCAGATGATGAAAATGATTTATGTGGTATTGATAGTTAGTCATTACCTAGATAGTCATTAGTCATGTTACTCCAGTTTCCCCAAAGTACAACCTCACCAATATGGAAATAAAATGCAAAAATGGATACATTTAATTAGAGTGTCCAGTGAAGGAATACAAGAAGTAAAATTATCAGCCTACAGTTATTGGCAATATTCTGTGGAGCTTCAGTTTAAAGTATTTCCCTTATCTGGATTTGTTTCACTGGAACCTGAAAGCTGCTCTTCTATTTATAATAGTTATAGGATGAAAAATAGTGAGTTTGCCATTGCCGAATGTGCTGTAGAACAAAGGAAAGATGTTGACAGTTTCAAAGCCCTCTTTGCTATGCAGCTGATAATGGACTATTGCCTGCTCTTTCTTTGTGGAAAGTTACACGTTCAGTTCTTTGTATTTTCAGAGTGGGCTGGAAATAATTTATACAGTATTTCAGGCTCCATCACCACAAAAAATGATTCCATCCACATTGTTGTTGGTCCTTTGCTTTTCCTCTTTCCTTCCACATTTTCCAATATTATTGACTTTTCAAAATACTAGGTCTCTGCATAATGTATTCAGAATACCGTAATTTGAGCCTGGTCATTTGTGCCTTGAGTAAGAACTCTGGATTGATTCGTTTGTTGTTTTGGCTATTCATGGTATTATCAAAAGTTTTATAGTAAAAATATTTTTTCTAACTTGCTTTTTCAAAGCCCACTTTAGCTTTCTCTTGAGTATCACAGGGGGAAAACATTACCTGCATGACTCTAATGTTTGGAGTTATAAACCCTTTATGGCATCTAAGTATCGTTTCCAAGGAATAATTCAGTGCTATTCCACCAACTGCTAATCTGTACCTTTTTCTTGATTGATGATCCTTTTATATTAATAGTTGATTCTAAAGGCAAATACTTTCCACCACCTTAAGTGTTAATTTGTTAATTTTAAAGGTAACTTAGAATTCTAAAGTTCCTTTGCTGTACCTGTTTCCATTAGTTTGATCTTCTTTATATTTAAACTTAGTCCCATTTTTCACTGTGATCCTTGACTTGTATTACTCGAGGTTGCAGATTATTTGAATTTCCAGCTATCAGAGTAATGTTATCAAGGATACTATCGATTGTTTCTTACTCCATTTTTAAAATCACGCTCATCTTCTTCAAATCCAACTTATTTTGATATAGTTTCAGTTTCTACCCTGAAAAAAAAATAAGGGGAAAGTATACAACTTTGATTCAGTCTTTTGCCATGCTTTTCTAGCAGTGGCCATATTTCTCTGTCTTGATTTATAATGTTGGAAGAAAAATCCATCTGGTTTGATTCTAACCTGTGAGAAAGGCACTGGAAATAAAATGGAGGCTGATTGGAAAGAAGGGTTCTGTTTGTTGATGAGCAGAACCACAGCGTGCAGTTCTGGGTCAGCTGACAAAATGGCTGAATGAGTGGATGGATCTTTATAGGTTTCTGGGGTTTTGTGTTTGAAATGCCTCGGTGGGTTGTGCAATGTAGTGAGCCTGGTATCTTTTGCTATTCTAATGGTGGTGGGCTAATCCTATTATGTCCTAAGGTCAAGTCCTGTCCTTAGAATTTGGGTGGGGAAATGCAAATTTTAATCCCATCATTTGGAGCTGAAGGTGTAGATTGTCTTTCTTAATGGGCACAAAATATACATCTCTAAAAACTTCAGGCATTTGCTGGAGGCTGTTTTACTATGCAGGAAAACGGGGCTGCTTTCTGTCTTTAAGAGCATGTTTCTCCATTTCTCCTTTGGGGGAAATATAATATTCTGCCTCTTTTAATATTCCCCAAAATATTTCATTCTCTAGGAGGGTGGGGTGCTTTCCACAATAATAAAAATAAATAAAACATCCTCTCCCCAAACTTTTACCCATTTTTCTTCCTTTTTCAAGGTTCTTGAAGCTTGAAATTTCATGATGATCTCTTAAACTTAAAGCCTTTGTGCTTCTACTCTTATAAAATGTCTGTACTTTTAAAATGATCCCTTATCCTTTTTGTTAAAAAAAACCCCACCAGTCGTTTTCCTTGGTGGACCTAAACAAAACAGTTTTCCATGAAAGAATGTGCTATTTATCTATTTCTCAGGAACTTTAAATAAAGTCCAAAAAATTCTTCTGGACCCTTTATCTGTTTAAAACTTCTGTAAGCGAAATTCTTTCTGGTTTTTTTTTAACTGCAAGTTTATTTTTATAATTTTTATGTTCTTTTTCTGCTAAATACTCCATGGACTGTAGGAACACTCACTGGATGGTCCAATTGAAGTGCTGCTCTGAAGATCTTTTTGGCATTTAATTGATTTAATACAAAATGATTTAGAAAGTAGGTTTTGGACAGACACAGTATCTTTAAAAGATTCCACTGAGGTTGCAAACCTGACCTTCTTTCCTTGGTTCCTAAGACTTTTACTCCTGAGGTATCTTTTGGGTCCTGCAGGCTTCCTTATAAGGAACAGCCATCTGGAGCACACTAGGGCAATTTCTTTGGTTTATCTTTTTCTGGAGAAGCTTTGCAAAACTGGGTGCCTTACCCAATCCCAATTCCAGTCTCAGCATTATCTTTGTGCTTTCAGAGACACATCAATCCACCATTTTCCCCACCTGAGTCAGGGCCCTTGTATCTGACAGGTTGCCTTGGTAACAGATCTTTTTCCTATCCGTTAAAACCATTCCCTCTGCTCTATAACAGCTCACAAAATAACTAAGGTAAAAAACAAAAGAAACAAAGATACAATAAAATTACTCTTAAAAAAGTACAAGATACTTACAAGACAGCTTTCCAAACAAAAATATCAATGTACATAGAGATTTTTTTGGTATTTTTTCGGCTTTCTTAGTTATTCAGCATATAACAGCAATAATGTATCTTGTTTCTCAATCTTTCCCACAGCCTTTTGATGTAAGACTCTAATTTCCATTGGATGATTCTAAATACAGTTTGCCAGCTTGTGGAATTAAGGAGAGTGTGTATGCATGCTCTGTATCTCTTCCTTCTCTGATTTTCCAATATGTTGGCCACTGCATCATTCTCCAGATTTGCTGGCATTAGCATCTTTACTGGTTTTCTGTAGCTTCCCAAATTTCAGTAGACATCCCATCAATTCCTGTAGCCTTCTGACTTAATAATGATCAGAGTGTGATCTAACTTCATTTTCTAGTACTAAAGATTCTTGTAGTAGGAAATATCTTCCAGAATAACTTGGATATAGAAAAATATAGAAATATTTTTTGGGAAATATTTCCTTGTTTCAATTTTCAATGTCTTTATACATATTGTTGCAATACTGCTTCTTGGCTCTTTCAACACTTCTTTGAAACTCTTTTAAGTTCTTTTCTAAGACTTTGTCTCCTTGGCTTTGGTTTCTCTTCTTGTCAATTTGTACTGACATAGTTTGTTTTCTTCTGTTTCTTCATCTTGGCCAACTTAAATGTTTTTAATTTCATTCAACATCCCCTTTGGTTCTCTATCAGTGAGATCAATAATTGGATCTCTAGACACATAATAAACATAATTAACTCTTCCTAAATAACATGTATGTACAATATCATCCAAACTGAGAGCCCCATATCTGAAATTATACCATCAATCACTTTTGTTTTCTATGTGCTTTTCTTGGTAAAACAGGGATGCTCTACCACTGCTTACTATAAATTGTCGTTATCATTGAAGTGATCATCCATCTCTAACATTTTTCTATATAAGGGCTGCCTGCTCACTGTAGACAGTGATGGTCTTCATGCCTTGAAGAATCCTGCTGGTAGTATATCCTCTTGGCCTACATTCCCAACATTTGTCACTCCTTCCTCCTAGGAACAGCCACAGCCACAGCCACCATAATGAGGCAGTACAGCAGGACCTGAGAGTAAAATTAAACTAGAAGTACAGCCACCTTAATAATAATGAGAATAGGAGAAATACAGTATTCATTCTTTCATTCCAAAAACATTGCATCAAAATTTTAAATACTGACTTCCACAATTCTCACAAATATTAGCTTGCAGAGTTCTTGGATTGTTGTCTATACTTGAAGAGAGGTAAGAGAGAGGTAAGAGTTCTAGGGCCAGGATATAAACTAAATTAATTAGATGATTATCATCACTCTGGGTATTTAATAATTTCCTTCTGAAAACATATTACAAGTGACAACTGAAACATTACAAGTATATTTAGATAAGCTGAGGTGGCTGCATTCAAGAATCTGGAGAGTGCATGCAGACTTTGAGCTGTACTTTTAATAGAGGCTAATTATAGTCAGCTCGGATAAATGTTTTCTCCTTCAATTGTAAGTTTTGTTTAATTAAACAAGAAACTGTTGACTGTTTTTATTATAAATACACTAATTTTATTATAAATACATTAATTTTCTTACAATTATTGGACACATACTTTACAATGGGTCAGTGGAAATAGAGGATTGGGGTAATTGTAAATTCCTTCTGCAGTTCTTGAACTTATCATTACTGACTTGTGTTGGCAGGTTTCTTTTGGGGCCTTCGCTGGCTTGGGTCCAAATATTAAAAGTCTGTATCTGGAGAAAAACAGAATGTACAATTTACCTAATTTACATGGCTTCACTGCTCTGGAGATAATCAACTTGAATGATATCCCTTTCTCTTGTGATTGTCGACTTCTCCCATTACGCAAGTAAGTCATTAATTCCCAGTACTCCTCTTCTAAACTAGAAAATTTGTCCCTTTTCTTATCACTGGAAAGAAGAAAAGATATTAATGATCACCTATTAGTACTTTCATACAAAATCAGCTAATGGTAATTAATATATATTATTCAAGACTATTGACTCAAAATCATATAAGTGCCTAGTGATCAGATCTGTTAAATAGATTATTTTTCTAGAATCAATCACTTTTTAAAAGTAGATATGGGGAGGGGCTAAACAGTTTGGAAGAATTGGATTGTGCAATTGAAGCTGCACATGATTTGAGATTTAAAAAAAAATAATCTCAAATCCCTTTTAATTTTTAATTTTTTTAAATGTTTTTTAATATTTTGTATCCCATCCTTATGCTGGTCTTTGACTGTAATAAAGGCCTGATTTTATTCAGGTGCTAGAAATAAAACATCTTAGAGCCTGTTGTCCCACCTCGATTTCAACAAGAGGCTACTGAAGAGGCCTCTCATGCCAGAGTCTCATCTATCTGGTAGACAGAATGATTCTTATGTGTAATTATCAGGCCACAGAATGTTCCCTCAAAGAAACATATTTTGCCCCCCCCCTACTAAAAGTACATATATTTCATCAATCTAATAGTGAATTTTAGTGACATGAATAATTGTTTTAAAATCTGTACTTTAATTTTGTATTGCAAATAGTTTCAAATGTTTCTATAAGTAGAATGGCTGGAATAAATATAACTGGATGGTGTGGTACAGTATCCTTTCTGAGATAACAGAAGAGCTGGGATTGTTTACCTGGATTTTATCTCATAGCCATGAACAATGAAAAAATGGTTTGGGCCAAAGAGAAATCTCAAGATTTATATTTAACTGACTCTTCCTTCTTTCTGCAAAGTGTAGATGATGGGAGAGGAAATGGAATAGCAAATCGAACTACAGATATTCATCAATCACTTCTTTTTAGCAACTGACTTCTGATTTACTTTTCTCAGTGAAGGAATTATAGATCTTAAATGCTAAAATGTTAGCCTAGGTTAAAATTTGATTGCCAAATAGTGGTTATACAAGCTCATATAATTGATGGATAAACCTTCTGTTATAAAACTGATCAACCGTGTTTCACATTTTCCCTAGAAAATAGTAATTCTGTACTGAGAACATACTTGGAAACATCATAAACAAGCAGCATTTTTTCCTGCTTCCCTGTTTTCACAAACGAACAATTACTTAATATCTCAAATGTGAAACCATACAAAAAAAGGTCCACAACCCCTTTCCCCCACAAAACTCCAAACCAACAAAAAACCCACCCTTAAATAGATGCAGTAAAATCTGGCAAAATCATAATGTTTCTTCTTTTTCTCTATTTTCCAGGTGGCTTGATAACTTGAATCTGAGAGTAGGGGCCACTTGTGGCTCTCCACCAAATCTATATAGACAAAAAGTGAAGCTTGTCACGATCTTCCAAAGTTGCCCAGGCTGGAATATCCAGAAGGCTAAACAAGCCAGCTAAACTGTATCCAAAATCAGGGATGGAACTTGCTCCAAATAAGGGATGCAGGTGAGGAGCTCGGGAATTAAGGAAAGGAAAAGTAAAGCACGAATGAGAAGTCTCTTGATGGAAACTTACTTTCAGTTTCTCATAATGATAAGGAATTTGAGAAGGAAGACCTTGGTATATGCTTCTATCATATTTTGATCTACATTTGTCTAGTTCCAATGATCAGTCCAGCAATGTGAAAAATAAAGTACATTCAAAATTATGCATAGTATAGTTGTAGTCTCTAAATTATTTGGAAAATATGCACGTTTATTTTGCATTATATATTCAGCTAGTAATTGTAGGGCAGTACAAATTGACCAGTCCATTAGGGAAGCAAGATTTAAACATGTTTTCCACATGTTTGCTTACAAAAAAACTCACCTGATTTACTGATAAAGTCATGAAGCTTGTGCTGTATTTATACTGTTTCTGAATTGTGCCTAAATAAACCATTTGCACAAATTCAAACGCAGTAGAGGAAAAGGCAAACAACATTATCAAAGAGCTAGAGCAGTGTTGGGGAACCTTTTCAGCACCAAGTGCCGAAACAAGAGTGTGTGTGCATGACAGAAAGTGGAAGAGCAGCTGCCTGGGGTGCATGTGCGCCCCGGGAAAATGATATTCTGGTTTCTGGCACACGCATGCATACTGGCCAGTTGCTCTTCCAGTTTCTGGCGCTCCCGTGCATGTGAAGACCAGTTGGCCAGCGCTCCAGAACCCGGAAGAGCCACAAGTGACGGCCCAGGTGCCCAGAAAGATGGCTCTGCGTGCCACAGGTTCTCTATCACGGAGCTAGATCATAGAATGGGGAAACCAAAGTTATGGCCTCATGAAAACTCTTCCAAATAATTTGAGGCCTCCTAGAGCGTCTGTTGACAGTAGCTAAGATCTCCCCATTTTGACTTGGGAAACTCTCCTCCATTTAGGAAATAGAAAATACTGCCTCAAAATACTGCCTATGGCTTCATATTCATGGATTTTAGGATTTTAAAATTCTTTGTAGTTATGTAAACGATTGTAGGATTTTAAAATTCTTTGTAGCTCTCTAAATGATTCATACATGTTCCGAAATACTCTCAGAATTTATGCTGCTATTGACATTTCAGGTTTAAGGATGTAAAATGATTGACTTATTTTTCTTCCTTCCACAATTAAACATAGGGTCAGCTTGTTAGAATAACAATTAATTTCTTGGCAAAAGCTGAGATATTACATTTCAACTACTGGCTGTAATACTGATAGTATCATCACCTTTTGAATGATATCCATCCTATCTAGCATCCTTATTAGATGTAAAGTAATTCTCTCTTATAAGTTGGGGTCCTTATAGATGTGCATGCTTAAACTGTCTTCTGTGTAAGATCTAAGTAAATTTGACGTTCTTGCCTATGGCTAATCTGTTCATAAGAGATGCTGTGTCCTGCTTTTTCAACTGTTGAAACAATAAATCTATTATTGAATCCTGACACTTCTTGGAGTTTTCTGCCACACAAGCCTGCCACTGAATGGGATCAGTGGGTCTTTTCCTCAGAAATAGACATTATGAACTATGTGGCCCCTTTCATATTAAATTTGCATTGCTGGAAAAATGCTGTTTCATCGTAAGACACTGAGCTCCTCAGCTTTTTTACCCGTTTTCCTGATCTGCCATTTATTTCAGCAGGAAACATTTCTTGAGTACCAGCTCAATAACTTGCTTCGAAGGCAGTCCACTTTTGACCAAAATAGTGATGACGACTGCGGTCAGGCAAATTACAAATGTCCTGTAACATATTCCTGCCTTTCCACAGAGTTTTATAATGCAGAAATTCACCCATAGTAGTATTCAGAGCAGCACTGTAGACCTGTATTTTTACATGATGGGATAGAATATATGTTCTAATAATTGTTTCATAGGCTGATCGTATCACATAAAAAGCTAGAGTAGAGTCCAAAGAGGTCAGCAATTCACCTTCCTTGATTCGTGAAGGACTGCTCTGCAGAACCATTGATATTTATACTGCTTGAACCTCTAGTCTACATCCTCATCTATTAAGCAGCTAATGAGCACTGGGCTCACTGTTGCTTCTGCTTTTATGTCCCCATCTTTTAAGCAGGCAATTGCAATAGACTTTGCTTGGGGTACTGGTTGCTTAACCCCATCCTTTAAGCAGCCAAGTGTATCAAGGCTTGTTGCAGCTTCAACGTCCATGCTGCCATCCTGCTCATCTGCTCTAGGGATTTCTGGGGACTCTAGTTCCATGCCTTCATCCTTTAAGCAGCCAATCATAGAGCGTGCTGGAGCTTCTTGATCCATGTCCTCATCCTTCACTGGCACTGAATGTTGTGGAGTTTCAATCCTCACCTTTGGGTCTTCAAGCATTTCTTCTTTCACTTGAACAGCAACAAAGGCTAGGAAGCACAGAAAAATTACAATTACAGAATAGAAATCTAAAAGGTCTTACACATGAACAAAATGCTATTGATAACCTTTATTCCTAAAAATAATTGTCGCTATTCATACATGGATAAGGAAAACTAAATATCAAACGAAAATATTTCTAACTTCACATTATTGTTTCTTATCAATTTATCCAGAGAAACAAAATTACAGCTCATGCCATGAGATAACGCCCCACAAAATTTCAATATTTTCTTCATTAAGTTTTAGCATGCTAGTGCTTTTAAAGTAAAAGTGTCTATTTTCAAATTCTACATTGAGAATTATTTTTTGCAATTGTATTTTTGCAACAGTGCAGGTTTCAAAATTGTCCACATATAAGGAAAATCAAGATAAACATTTAAGCTGAAGACATTTTGGAGTTATTATTGACAGTCATAAAACAAGTCACCATTGCACCTGATTTTATGACCTCTTTTGTGGTGGTTGTTAAGTGAATGCCATAGTTATTAAGCTAATATTGCAATTGTTAAGCAAGCCCATTCTTTGCTTTGGGGCATTTTTTGTAGGAAACTGGAAATAAACACCAGTTTCTGGCAAAAATGTTGTAAATCATGGTCATGTGACCGCAGTGCTGCAAATGGCCATAAATATGGGTTGGTTGCTGAGCACCCAAAATGCAGTCACATGATCACTGAGCAGGGTGGATATCATAACTTTGAATCTCAGCCATAAGTCCCATTATCAGGGTCCGTAGTAATTTTGAGCAGTCACCAAGTGACCAATCATAAGTGGAGAACTATCTATACCACGGTAGGTCTGACAAGTTACATTGCAAACCTGCCCGTGAAAACTTTCCCAAACAGCCTGCAGTTAAGCAAGTTGAAATGTGCATGTTAGCAATTTTCTTAAGACTATGCTCTTCCTGTTCCTGTTTACGAATTGGAGAAATGAAGCACTATATCCTTTTCCTTACTTTTAGGCAGTAGTTTTGAAGAAGCCTTGGATTTAGCTTGTGTTGCCTCAATTTTTGAAACAGTTGGTGTTCCCTCCTTTGATTTTGAAGTAGGCAGCTTTTTGGTAACTTTTGTTTCTTCCTTTGTTTTTGGAACGATCACTTTCTTAGCTGCCTCCTTGATGGAACGGGCTTTAGCAGTCATCTTTTTTCCTTAGCAAATTGAATAAAAACAGTCATACATCCACCTCACAATTCTGTCAAAGACCTCATAGCAGCTCAGTTGTATCAGGGCTGTACAATTGTATACAGGGAGGGGATACTTATATCAATGTTTTTTTCTGTAAAATATCTGCACATAAAACATGATTGTTTTTCATGATTAACTAATCTACAATTCTGGGGAAAAATATAAAGCAAATAATGTGAAGTGATTCCCAAAATGCAGCTGAAATGATACAGATGAGATCCTGGTTGATTACCTCAATAAGGATTAATAATATAAACTCAGCTATGAGAGAATGAAGCAGGTGTACTAAGCTATCATATGTCTAAACTAATCACATTGATACAAATCTTATTGAAGGTCATTTTAAAATTATAATTACTAGAAACTGACACATATATTTAATATATCTGCTTGGGTAACTCAACAGAAGCATAAATATTATTAAATGCCTTGGAGACATCTATGAACATTTGGGTAGAAGGTCCCTCCAACTTGTTTGTTTGTTTGTTCATTAATTTCTATGCATCCATCTCCCCTACAACAAGTTGACTCGGAGTGGCTTAGTTGAAAATACTTCTTCAGTGGGAGCAAGCTGAGGCTTTAAGCATGTAAAACTAGTGCCCATTATAATAGTGAAACAGTAGTTATCATTTGCACCTATAAGGGCCCGGAGTTAATTTGTGGCATCTACAGCTGTAAGAAATAAGGTTCTGTCTTCTAGATATCATTCCCAGCCTACATTTTGAATGCTGACAAGGAGGGATAGAGACAATTAATTAGTTAGTCATGACATAGGATACACATGCCACAAGGTGCAAGCAAAGACCATCAGAAAATTAAGACATGAAACTCATAGTAAAGCATCCTGTGATGTCCTGTAAATGTTATCAGACTGCAGAGAAAAGCTCGATAATTTTATGCTCATTGATATGTGGTTGTTAAGCAATTAGCAGGCTCTTATAGAACAAAGATGCTTCCACAATCTTGAATGCATATTTCCCACCTAACCAAGCTACACATAGTTAGTATCAATTTAGGAACAAAGTTTTAGCAGACCTCAATTAGTATGTAATTTGTCTATCAAATAGCAAAGCTGCTACAACAACTGTAGTGGAAGGGATTTCTGACATTTAGTTCAGAATCAGCATTGCATTTCAAATGGTACTTAATAGTTTTCAGCGTCTCTCTCCATTGTTCATGGTAAGTTAAAAATTATGGTTCAGCAATACCTGCATGAGAACAGGTATGGTTCAGGTATCCTGAAGTTCCTTTCCACAATTTCTTACAGAAATTTTCCTATCAGTTGGATATATCAAAGTTTCAACATGAAGTCTTTGCCTATAAAACATATACATCCTTCACTGCCTCCTTATGAATGGGGAAAATGTAAAACCTTTACACACACAATTCATCCAATTCAGAATTTGACTCAGAAAACCATTAAGAACATTCACAAAAACGTATAAAGACTGTTCCTCATGACTGAGTTAGTGATATCCATCAGTCCTTCAACCCCTTAAAATCAATTTATTGCCTCCACTTGCAATCTTTAACCTGCCACAGGAATAATAACAGCAAGTGGGAATGTCCATACTTGTGATTTACTGGGTAAGTTAAATATAGGGATTGGTAGCTTTTAGCTATAACAGGTATAGACTGGGGATGAGAGAAAAGCAACATCATGTGGACATGGCAGAAAAAAAGGCAGTTTGTGGCTTAGTTAAATTATTAGTCTGGATAAAATAAACCTTTGATCTAATAGAACTTGGTTTATCTGACTTCAGATTTGATGGACAAATCTCCTGGATCAAGAGTGTGGATTCAAGCAGCAAACTAGGCACTGGGTTACACAACTGCCTGATGTCCATCCACTGCTCAACAGATCCTCTGAGTCCTGGACTGCATGAGTCCATATAACTAGGGGGTCTTTCTGGTACTGGTACCCCCCAGACTCCTAAATCCCCATGTGGCCTTTTAGCTTTAACTTTTTAAGTGCTTTGACTTGCCTTGCTTGCAGTTGCTGAATTTGCCATCAATTTCAGCATAGTGCTTCCGTAGCTTGCACTGCCTATTGTTTCACAGCAGTTCAAATTCCTTTTCTTCTCATGTATGAATATTTCTGGGCTTGAAAATCCTTTTTGCCTTTTAATGGACACTGGACTTTAATGTATACCTCTTTTCCTCCTTAGTTTATTAAATCAAGGCTCTACTATAATTACAAGGCATTGCATTCAGGGCTGTCTTAATGCATGGGCACTTTTCCGTGGGCCCCACGAGCATAAGAACCACATACTAATCTGTGTATGTTAACCCTTCAATGCACCTTGTATCATATAAATACAGCAACATATTTATTACGTTTTACTGCATTTTTTATTAATACTAACATGCAAATATATATTTAATTTTATCGACCATTTACATTTTTATTCCTGTGAGTAGTTGTCGTAGGGGTCCCAGTACACTGCTTTGCCCGGGGCCCATAATGCTGTTAAAATGGCCCTGATTGCATTCCAGGTCTTGCTAAATAGTCCCTGACTGACTGATGTTGCAATGAATATCACACAGAGAGAAATTGACCCAGGGAAACATTCCATCTTATTTATTTTGAGGTAGATTCTTGTTTTTCCTTTCAGACCCTGCTCTATTCAGCAGAACAAATTAACAAATTTTGCCTTGTGATTAAGATGAAACAGAGATACTTAGTGAAAGCGCGTCTTACTTTTCTTTCCATATGGTTTTCGCTTCCTCTTTGAAACCTCCTTGGCAAATGCAGGCGATTCAGGTTCTATTATCAAGAGAAGAAGTAGTCTAGAATGGTATGTTGTACAGGATGCAAGAAGCAATAAGCAGCAACTAAATATAAAGACATAGCTACCACTTGTTTCCAGAATCAGGTCCTAACTTAATTGGTTTGGAACTTGTTGTGTAAGAACTTCATAGCCTGAGGGAGAAGAATAGGAACAGGCTTTTTGTGTCACAACCCAGTGTTTCTGCCTTTGTGTATTTTCATTCTGAAATCTGGTATACTAAATTTGATCTGAATCTCCCCCTCTCTCTCTCTCTCTCTCTCTCTCTCTCTCTCTCTCTTTCTCATATCATATTTCTGAACCACCCATCTGCCTCAGAGAGGGATTCTGAGCAGTATAAAATGCTAAAATGTAAAAACAGCATATAAAAATTTAAAAAAATAGAATTTGGAAGGAGGCAAGGATGATTAAACCCTGTTAAAAATTAGTTTAAAAGGTGAAAGGAGGGCTCTCACAGTGCAACCAGCCCCATGGCTACATATTCCTCTGGGCTCCCCATGCAAGGCTCCAGAGCCATATTTTAACTTCTTTTGGGAAGGCTAGGAGAGTGGGGGCCTGCCTCACCTCCAGAGGTAGCATATTCCTCAAGGTGATATTCCGCCAGTTGGAATTCTTTAATTGACAGGATCTGTAACATATCTTTCCTCTCTGACTGAGTTGAATGGGCTGATGTAATGGAATGAAGACAATTCCATAGGCAGCCTGGCTCCAAGTCATGTACATGTCATGTAGAGCTTTATATGTCACAACCACTACCTTGAATTGGACCTGGAAGCAAACTGGCACTCAATACAGTTTGCAGAGCAAAGGGGTTACCCTTCTTTGAATACCTAGAATTGCTCATGTGGCTGGATATTTTTCAAGGGTAGTCCCCTGTAGAGTGCATTGCAATAGTCCAGACAGGAATTGACCAGGTCATGCGTGACTGAATAGAGAATCTCCCTATGCTTTCTCCTCTAAAAATTGCTTTCATTGTATCCCATTAAATTATCAAGTAGAAAGTATAAGAATTATAAGATAAAAATAGAGGAAAGGAAGAAATTGATAAAAGAATTGGAAAATAGATTTCTAGTGACTAAAGATAGGAAAGTATGGGACGAACTTAAAAAATTGAAAAATAAACAAATAG
>JANHZT010007143.1:31629-48784 GCA_032468215.1 Stegonotus admiraltiensis | reverse complement strand
ACTCCCAGAATTCCTAAGACAGCCAAGCTGTTTTAGGAATTCTGGCAGTTGAAGTCCACAGGGTGTGAAAGAGCCAAGTTTGCCCACCACTGTTCTATTCCATATCGCCGCTGGGGAGGGTGCCTATTATTGCACTGGAGGATTAATAGTTCAAAAAGAGTTTCCGAATTGGGAAAGTGCTCTGTTTCCTCCCAGGAGGAAAAGAGCGGGTGACACTGTGTCAGCGCTTCAGCCCAAATGTCTAAAGAATGTATTAAGCGGAGCTTCGAAACTGTACACGAAACAAAACGTCTCTTTTCGCCAGCCATCTGCCAATTCTAATCGCGCCTCGGCACCGGCAGCCATATTTCCCATTTGCTAGCGTTCATCTTTGAGCATTAAGAGGGCATAGCTCTTTCCTCATCCTTTCCTCAAGTATCACTGGATGTGGCTAATCACTGCTTAAGGTGCCATCTATTGCTCCTTTTGAACATTTGCTCAGAAATAACGGTAAATTGCACTAATTAGGATAGGACGTTTATACATAAGTCTTAACCATTTTGCAGTTACTTTTACCAGTAATTCTATAGATAGAAATGTAAGAATATTAGCTTTCTATCCCTTTCTTTTAGAAGGTTTCATATTTCAAAATGGGGAATGAAGATCCTACTGTAGTGTGTTTGAACCCTCTATTTCTGTCCTGATGTCCTGCCCTAAATTTTGCCCTGCAGATCTGTTGGATTATAATATTCTCCATTCTGACAAAAAACAAACCCAATTTATTAGGATTAGGATCCCTTTAAAAGTGCAACTATTTCAAGGATTAGACAATAAGAGGAACATCTGTAATGTTCAAAATCACTGCTGCTTTTGATTTACCTCAGTATTTCTTTTTTCTTGATTCTCCTTGGCTAAGATTTTTGTAATCTTCCTGTAATCTTTTGTTCTCCAATACAATGGTGAAATCCAATTTTTTTTACTACTGGTTCTGTGGGTGTGGCTTGGTGGGCATGGCAGGGGAAGGATACTGCAAAATCTCCATTCCCACACCACTCTGGGACTAGCCAGAGGTAGTATTTGCTGGTTCTCCGAACTACTCAAAATTTCCACTACTGGTTCTCCAGAACCTGCTGGATTTCAGCCCTGCTCCAATAGCTAATATTTTCATTGTGTGAGACTTTTTTTTGGTTGGCATCCTTCAAGTCTCATTTTTCTCATTCTCCTACTGATTCTTGGGGCATTTCAATAGTCACCAGCTTCACCCCCAAAACTTCAGAAACATTTTTACACCACTTGAACTTTGTCCTCACTATTGTTCTAATGTCTTCTAGATAATCACTGGAAGATGCAAAAAAGTTTCCAGGTGTTTAGCATTTCTTCCCTAATAAAGAGGGAACTGTCCCTCAATTTAAAAAGTGATACAAAATGATGGCAAGGCAAATGGAGAAAGCCTTTCCTCAGACCTTAAAAACCCCCAACTGGATAAAGGTGTCATTTCTCCTTGGATTGCCATTTTATTATTTTCTTGTCATTGTTCTGTGATTTTGTATATTTTCTGTTAGATTTGTGTAAATTTCTGTAAATTGCCCAGAGTCACTTAGATGGAGTTGGTGGCCACATAAATATTTATTTAAATATTTATGGTGGCCACATAAATATTTAAATAAATAAGGACAATAAAGAAGAATATTTGTAGCTTGCTTGTTTTCTTGCATTACCCTAACTAACTAAATAAGAACAAAGCAAGAATTCCTGTTAGGAATTTTGCCAATTTTTTTTGTTCCAACATTAGCTCTGGAATTGTTTTTGCTGGTTCTAGGTGCATTGCAGATGACCTAGAAGTTAAACAACTCAACAGCAGCAGAATCTGAGGACTATGGGAACATAGCAGCACAATTGCAATTTCTGCTGTATATACATGATGCATATAGAAGGACCCTACAAATGTTCTTCACCTGACATATAACAACTTTTCGTATCACCTTTGCACCACGAACATCCTTCTCTACTCTGGAAGTAAATTTTCAATCCATGTAGCGCAGCATCTCTAAATGTTCTTTTGACAAGCTAACTTAACAGTTAACTTATCTTAACAGCCCAGACAGAATTATACTGGGAGAATCCTTTAGACAGGCCAAAATAATTTAGGATTTAAAGGTCAGTATCAAATTGTGCCTGGGAAAAAAGGATTAATACAGATTATTGCTATATCCTATTATTTTTGTTCCCTGTATAGTAGCAAACTAGCTGCTGTTCACGCCAATTGCAACTTCTGGATATATTGTAGGAATCAAGATAGTACGTAACAAGATGTGAAACAGTCGAATTTAAGAGAACATATTGCATACCATCTCAAAACTCTACCATAAGCTTCACACATTTGTTAAAAAGCATGGGAAACAAGATGGAACCTTGTAGGACATCACAGATCAATGGCCTAAGGGTCCAAACAGAAATCACTTGACATTAACATCACCTGACAGGCAGATTGGAATCACTATGAAACATCATTTTCAAGGCCAGATTTTCCCAGATGCTGAAGGATACCACGGGCTGGTATGTCTGAGGCCAAACTACAGTATTCCTTCCAAACCTCATTCACTCATTACATAATATTACTATCCATTACACTGAATAATCTTTATCTTGCACTCCTTTGTCCCCAATAATTATCAAATCATGTGACATCTGTATGATAAACATTACAAACTTTTTTCTTACATGGCTGAGTACTTGCTTTGAATATAGCAGTGTCCTCTCTCATCTTTCACTATCCTGCCTTATTAAATTCACCTATGTAGAGAACTCTCCTACCAAAAGTACAAAGCCTGTTCTGATTTCTAATTTTAAGTTATTCAGGGCAGGAAACTATCCTCTTATTTTTAAGGTAACCATTACATTATTGATAGCATCATATAAAAAATAAATGACAGTACAGCTAATAAAATGTAGAGGAAAACTGTAGTAGTAAACATGAGAAGAGAATGGTATGGTATAATGGAAATAAAAACATCAATATACATAATAAAAGAAAAATAGGCACTGGAGATACTAATATGAGAGGCTCCATTAAGAGATACAACTCTACATTTTGAAGACAAATGCAATATTGTCTTAATTCAGATCTCTGATTTCTTATGACTAATCTGATTTCACTTGGCAATAAGTATTTGCTGTAATCATATAACTGTAAAGGAAGAAATGCACAAGTATCTACTTTGCAAGATTGTCTAGGCTTTAATTGAAGCTTGTAAAGTGGAATTATTAGGTGAAGCTGTACATGTTATAAAGGATATATTGTCTTCAGCTAAGCGACTATATTGAATTTATTTACTGCTCATCTGTCTGCAAGGGGATAGTTTAATGTTTAATATTTGGCATCTTTATTTCTATTAAGTGCTTTCTGCAAGTATAGTAATTTTCAAACTACTTCAGAAACAGTTTTAGGGTAAAATATTAGAAATGGTTTTTCGCAATTAAGTAAGGAAAAACTTGTAATCTTTACAATGGACTTGCTGACACTTCCATCCCTAAAGCAAGAAAATTTTAGATACATAGCTTTTACCAATGATGCTGTTGTTAAAAATATTAGGACAGGTTTAAAATAAGAATCTTATACACTTGGTAGGCTATTTTAAGGCTCAAGGCAAGGGGATAGTTGGAGACAGAAAGAACATGGCAGCAACCTCATGGAATTTTAACATTCTTCTGTGTTAGATTTTCAGAAACTGAAAGGTAATTTAAAAAGAATTCTAGGCTGCTGCAAGATATAACATTGCCTTCACATTGCTTCGACCTAATCCCTGATCTACCTTGTATTTGGGAATATAGAATAGGAACATAGTCACACATATTATGAAAAGTATATGCTACAATATGCAGCAATATTAAAATACGAGTATAATTGTAACTTTTTTCAGCACTACAGGAGCACCAAAACAGAATAAAGACATTATTTGCTACTATCTAGCCTGTTCTTTCTTTCTTTCTGGTGTCACTTAACCTAAATGTTATCCAAGTTACTACTCCAGTAAGAAATCCTGATTTCTCCTCCTTATGCACAACTATATAAAATGATTGCATAACTGAAGTGCAGGATAATATACTTCTTGAAGAGACAGCAAAACCTACCAAAGGGATGTTTAATTCAAAATTGTCATGGAAGTGATTATGGTTAATATATGTCTTTTCAATTAAATTTTTCTCTGAAAATATTTTATATACAAAGGATAGCAGATTATATATAAAAACAAAACTAAAAAGATTATCATCTTGCCTCATTTTAAAATTCAGATAAAGAGGCAGCAGATTTAAAGCTAATAGGAGCTATTATCCACCAAATGGAGTGTTCTGTTGAAATTATTTAAAGGCTTCCTATTTGGAATAAATTTTGAGTAGCCAAAAAGAATCCGTCTTTTCATACAAAACTTGGAAGTGTTGGCTGCATCTAGTGGTGGGTTTCAAAAAATTTTTGGTGGAAGGGGAAGGATACTATAAAATCTCTATACCCACCCAACTCCAGAGGAAGGATACTGTAAAATCTCCATTCACTCCCCAATCCAGGGGAAGGTTACTGCAAAATCCTCATTTCCTCCCAAGTCAGCTGGGACTTGGGAGGCAGAGAATAGATGGGTGTGGGGCCAGTCAGAATTTTTACTACCGGTTCTCCAGAACTGGTCAGAACCTGCTGAAACCCACCTCTGGCTGCATCACAAGCTCAGGGATATCAATCTATTGCTGCTGTAATTGGGAATATGAAATGTGAGTCATGCAAATCCCTCAATGATCTACCAGTACATATAAAGGACGATCCAAAAATCAAGCCCATAGACAATTTATTATATTACATCAAATATTCAAACTAGTTGCCAAATATTCAAACTAGTTAGACTCCTTTAACATTTTCGCAGGGGGGGAAATAACACTTATCTATGACTTTTGATACATCCTGTTATCATCTTCCATTCTCATTCCACTGTTTAGAAAACTTATGAAGACCCAGCACTTCACCAAGGCTTTGAGCGACCGTTCACTTCACTGCACTTGCCATCTTTTTTGCTTTATTGAAAATTTTAGTTTGGTTATGGTGAGTTGCTCAGCAATTGAGAATCTGGTGGCATCCAAGTTTAAATCTTCATAATAACCTACCTTTTGCCTACCAAGTTAGCTTGCCAGATGCCAAAATGCCAAAAATGCTTTACCAATATGGTGGTAATACTATCATTGATTTTGTAGAAGAGTGGGAGGATACAGTAGTTCCCCTATCTTTAGAAACAATTAGTTCTTTACGAACAACTTTATGATTAGATATACATTGTCTGGATAAAATCTGATATGCAAATCAGAACTCAGCTGACTTAATTGTTTTCACCAAGTGTAATAAACCTTTAGGAATTAAAATGCGTTCTTTCAGCATATGCTCCCAAGATATCACATCTAGTTACTTGGAAGTGTTAATTTTTACTGATACCAGCTGAGTCCAAATTCCATACTAGCAGGTTATTCCCAACTCTTCCTTCCAGTAGTGGATATATTCTATTTCTACCTCAATGTGTCAGAGCAATTAACGAAGGTCATGAATGCTCCCAGGCACAGACAGAGGCAAGAGTCCTCAAAGTTGTGCTTTTTTTTTTTCCTGGAGTCAGGTATAATCTTTTATATAATTCAGAAATATCTACTCATACCTTACTTGGATTATTTCAGGATGCTGGGAAAAGAAAGATGTTAGAATAGATACCAATCCAGGCATATTTGTGTAGATTTGCAATTGCAGTATTCAACACTCTTTATTTTTGTCTTCTACTTTCACTATCTTTTATTGAATTTTAGAGCTAAGTTCCACAGATAAAGGGGAAGCTTCATTATTTTGTAAGTTCATTTAGTTTATGGTTCATTAGAGCTGGACAGCCAATAAATTAAAATAAAATAAAAATTAGTATCAATATGAGTAATTCCTAGAGATATTGATCAAAATATTTAATGGTAGATCTTAGTAAATGGGGCAGCTGCAGTTACATCCTCTGTTAACAACCTATCTTCCTAAATATACGAAGTGTATTTGGAAATCATTTTTTGATAATCCCAACACAGATTGACATTTGATGAGGTATTATCCAATACCTCAAAGGCACGTAATTCACATGTATCTTGTTTCTCAATTCAACAATGCATCCTAGGCACCTATTAATAATTGATTTAATACTATCACTAATCTTGATTTAGAGATAGCTCTGCATGTGCTATGATTTCATAACAAAAAAAATATCTGATCTTGTGTATCATAACAAAATAGATGTAATTTTTTGTATAGCTCTCAGCTGGGAAATGTACAAATTACAATGATATGCTAAATATTTTTGAAGGAAATGTAAACATTTTTGTAAAAAATACATCTATGATGCTTCTACAAGACAAAAGAATAATTCAACCTAAAGATGTCTATGAAGTAAGCTTCTGAGTTTAGTTGTTACCATGAAAGAGAATGGGGTTTTCAGAGAGGAATATCTGTTTTTCTACACTAGCCAAAAACATAATTAAAATTTAGTCCAATTGAACTAGTAAGTGCCACATATTTAATTCTTCTAGGGGAACATTTCTCATTGCTAATTGTAATTAAACCCTAAAAAGTAGCATGATATAAAACGTACACCCATTGACAGAACAGATTAAGATCACTATAAACTCTTTAAAAAATATGGAACCAGTGAGGTCAGTTTACGTAGCTACTTGATTACACTTCCAAATAAAGCATGCAGAAGGAATTTATATAAATAAAAATGAAGCAATAATTTACAGGTAGTCCCTGAATTATGACTAACGGAGTTTGGCATTTCTGTTGTATGTCATGGCAATTGTTAAGTTTTGGCACCCTTATGATCGACCTTGATTTTACGTTTTTTTGTAGCAATTGTTAAGAGAACCCATTTTCCACAATGGACATTTTTTTTTGGCAGAAACTGTATGTAAATGCTGATTTCTGGCAAAAAAATGTAGAAAGTCAGTCACATGACTGCAGGATGCTGCAGACAGCTGTTAATGTGGGCTGGCTGCAGGGTACCAAAAATGCGAACATTACCTGATTGCAAGGGGATAGGGACTGACCAACAGAACTTCAAATTCAGGTCACAAGAACCTTGGGGTGGGGGGGCTATAATGCTTAATGAATAGAAATCTATTCTAACAAATGCAATATATAAATTTGGCAAAATAGTTATTCATCCAAGTTATACTGAGCACCATTTCAACTTAAACTGAATTTTGATACTACAGATCATTGCAGGTGTACAATTTAACATATCCTGTGTGAATTATATTTGTACTAGGAATTGTATATTCCTGTTTTTCTCTTTTCTGCTAGTATTCCATATTAAACATATTCAATTGCTAATGCTCTAATTTGCTAATCTAAGACGACACTGGTCATTCCTAGGGGCACCCAAAATAAGAGCCTGACCATGGTTTTGAGCCAATCTAAAAATGGATACAAGACACCATATATAATTTAGAAGACCTTATCTTTACCAGCACATGTTGACATCAAGATGACAGAGTTTCCATATGTTAATACATGACAATGCAAAAACTTAAACTTCCTCAGATCCGTCTACATCAGACGAAATCAAGGTGTATCTTTAGCTTCCTTGTATAACAGATGTTTAGCTAAGAATTATTTACTCCATTTAAGTGAGTGGGCATGAAAAGCTCCAAAATACAAAACTGCTGTTCTTGGTGAAGGATGTATCAAAGCATTTTTATAATTAAAATCTGTAACTGCTGGAGTGGTCAAAATGTGCCTGAAGTTTTCATTACTTTCAATACTCTTTAATCAGAGTGCAAAGCAACTTCCTGAATCACAGAAGAGTAAGTCTGCACAGCTCAAAAATCTGTACACTGAACATGTTTGCTTCAGATTGAAGTGCAACCAAGTCAAATATGCAATCAGCATCCCACCTGGATATTAAAACTCTCTGTACTTTTCAAAGCACAAATAAAAGCACATACAAAGGCACACCAAAATGGACATTCATCATCTTCATTACAGTCTAAAATACCCACCTTTAAAAAAGACCAAACACAAATATATTTACACGGATTGGATTTCCATAGGTTGTCTGTAAAAGCATACCATCTTCTTTCCCCACTGTAAAATAAGCACCAACCGTAGGGAAAAGAAGAAGGGAAGCATAAAAAACCAGTCTGTCTCACACAGTTTATTTAACAATAGGTAATAAGAAATCAATTAACAGTCTATACAGTGATCGAAAGTTCATATTTATAAGTAATCAACTTTAATTGCATGATTTACAACATTTGAGGGTTTTTTGCTTTCTATTTTCAAGTTTTACAGAAAATGGAAGAGGAGAAAAAGGGAAGGAAGGGAAAGAGAAAGCAAGCATAAAGAAGAAACCCCAGGGATTTTCACTCAGGTTAAAATTTTACCCTTGGAATAGTTTCTTACCCTCTTTAGTTTTTTCCTTTGTTAGATGTAAAAATAACAAAAAATCTTTCAGGAAAACAAACCACAATATATATACTACATCCATTTGGCAGCTGCCCCCATATATTTGCAAAAAAGTTTTCTTTTCTACATGTACAAATTTTAATACTTGAAGTTTAAGCTCAGACTCTGGTATAGAAAATTCTTGGAGGACAAAAGTAGACTTCGGAGGGGAGACTGGATTTCTTAATATTTTTTTACAGTTTTTAAAAGATTTGACATCTTTCCAACCGAGGAAGAAAATTGGTATTTATCTTTAATATATATTTATATATATATTTATATATATATATGCACTGTAATTTTAAAGCAACATTCACCTTTTTGTCCTCCAGTTTAGGTAATGTTCTTTTTTTGTTTTGTTTTTGTTGTTGTTTTTGCAGTAGACAAGAGGAAAACCAGAATAGGGAAAAGTTAACCATTTGCCTCAGTAAATTATAACTATCAATATTACATATTTTCATTAATTTAAAAAAAATAAAACCTATTGGAGGCTAGTGAAGGAAGTCATTTGGTCAGCAGCCAAACAACTATCCGCTCCCAAGCACCTCCCCAACGCACGCGAAGGGAAAACAAAAACAAAAAAAAAGGACTGGTTACAGTCCCAGCCATAACAAAAATATATTCTTTGTATTCCATTGTCCCCCATTTCAGTTGGGTTTTTTTTTGTTTGTTTTTAAAACCACAAACTACTGTTGCAGGTGTATTCCAGGGAAAATGTTCTGCTAAGAAAGATTCAAAAAATTGTCTTCAGTACAAAACGTCTTGCGAAAATAAGTTTTTTTTTTTTGCTCCCAAAATGCTACAATGAATCTTAGCGTATGTCTAGTGTACTCTGTGAAAGATTTGAATTTAAGTCTGAATTATCTGAGCTGAGTCCCAGTTCTGTGGCACCTGCACCATGGAGCCCTGCCATGCCTGGATTACTAGCAAGCTGAGAAAGCATTGCACTCTGGTCCGAGCTGGCAAAGTGCCCTTGATCCATGGGGTTAGCCTGGGCAGCTACCAGTCCTGGATGTGGGGAGCTGGTTTGTGGGGAGACGTGATGTGGAGAAGGTTGAGGCTGCATCCTAGGGGAAGGGCTGGAGTGGGGTGGCTGGGATTGGGGGCGTGGTGAAGGGACAGGCTGTGGAGAACGAACTTGATTGGTAAGCGATGATGGAATTTGTTGACCTTGTAAGTGTGGGGACTGGGCCTGATTAGGAAGCATGTGTTGCTGAGGACTCATAGGATTCGGCTGCGCTGGGGATCCAATTTGCTGTTGGAGTAATCGCTGTTGGTAAGCCTGCTGCAAATTTGATCCTGTGTCTGCACTCATGGCCTGAGGAAGCTGGCTCATCTGTCCCATATTTCCTTGCTGCAACTGCTGCATATGATGCTGCATTCGCTGCTGCTGCTGCTGCTGCTGATACCCAACTCCTTGAGGCTGTTGGAACTGGTTATGATTGGCCATACCAGGACCTAAATTAGGTCCTGTTCCTTGCTGCTGCTGCTGCTGCTGCTGCTGCTGCTGCTGCTGCCGCTGTTGTTCAATCATCTGTCGTCTTAGCAGGAGATCCCGGAACTGGGGAGGTATCCCCGAATGATTCATGTTCATTGGCTGTGCCTGATGATTCATCCCAGCCATGGCTTGTTGGGGTGGAGGCTGCTGAGGCGGTGACTGCTGAGGCATGCTAGGCCTCTGAACACCTGCTTGCATTGGATTCATGTTCTGCATGGCTGGATTTGAGTGAACACCTTGTTGTCCTGGCATGACTTGCTGCTGTTGCTGTTGTTGCTGCTGAAGACCTGGCTGGCCCTGAGGCATTCCAGGCTGTCCCGGCATGCCTTGCGGATTTGGGTTACCCGCATACTTGGCAGCTCGCTGCTTAATGAAAGCAGCTAACAATTGAGGGTTTGAATGCAAGATGTTAAGCACCTGCTGCTGCTGCATGGGAGAGCTGGGAGACCTGAGAGTCCGCAGCAGGTTTTGTAAGGCTGCCTGAGGCAGAGAGCCTGGTTTTGATGGAGCTGTACCAGGTACCTGACCCATTCCTGGTTGCGGTGACATATTCATTGGCTGTCCAGATTGGGCCATTGACATCATAGTCGGTCTTTGCATTCCTGGCTGCAGTTGCTGAGGTTGTGGCAACCCACCTTGGGCCCATGCTGGCTGCTGCTGTATTCCTGTTGATCCCATCCCTTGGTCTATGTGCCCACCAGGACCTCTGGCCATCTGAGGTGGCGTTACACTCATAGGCTGTATTGGATTCATTTGAGGCATCTGGTGTTGAATAGGCCTCTGGAAGATTGGAACATGAGCCATCTGCCGCTGGTGATCTGCCACTCGTTGTATCTGCATGGCTATTTCCACGGCAGCTGCAGGAGGACCTTGGATAGGTGGCTGAACAGTCTGAGGAGTTGTTGGAGGAGTTACCTGGCCACCTGCCTTGCCTTGAGACACAGCACCAGGAGGTTGAGTTCTTGCAATGCTATATGGAGGCATGTTATTAGGAGGTGCAGATTGTGGTTGTGAAGCAGGCTGTGGTGGAGGCTGAGGCTGTGGTGTTTGAGGAGTTGGTGGCTGCTGGCCTGTTGGAGTAGTTGGTGTGGCTGGTGTCGGTGAAGGCAACCCTTGCTGTTGTCCTACTATGCCTGTCCTCTGCATGCTTGCCATCCTCCTCCGGAGCATCTGGGCCTGTTGTAGGCGATGCTGAAGCTGTTGCTGACGAAGTTTATGTTTGATATTTAGGCAAAATGGCACTGGGCACTTGTTCTCCTGGCAGTGCTTAGCATGGTAGCAGCAAAGAGCAATGAGTTGTTTGCAAATTGGGCACCCTCCATTGGTTTTGCGTTTGCAACCTTTGGTGTGCTGGACAACTCTCTTCATCTTTTGACAAGATGGCAGTGAACAGTTGGCATTGCGACACTGGCAGGCATGAACTAAAGACTGGATGCAGCGCTGGATACTCAGGCGACGTGAATCACCAGGACTCTGAGTGGTGGCTGTCTGTTGGTTGTTGCTCTCATCATCAATACCAAGGCCCAGTTTCTCCATCTTGTGCTCATGGTTTTTAGTGTTATAGCAGGTAATGCACAAGTCATAATCCTAAACACAGAAATTATTATAGTCAGTTACTTGAAACTTTAGACCAACAGAAGTTAATTAGACTACATTATTTATGTTCTAACAATTTCAATATGGTAATAGTAAAGTTATCGAAGAAAAAAATCTTGTATTTTATGTACATATGCATCTTTGCATCCTAACCCTAACAGAAAAACTTATTAAAATAGGCAGAAGTAAAAAGCTGGCCATGTTAACCAAATGCTTGCCAAAGTTAATAGAATATCAAAACTATACAGTGAAGATCACAGAAAGTAATAATGCATTGTACTAATATACAAAGAATCACAAATCAATATTTCATATTGATGTAGTCTTATATGCATAAACCCATGGAATTCTCTGGTAAATAATAGCAATAGCACTTAGACTTATATACCACTTTACAGTGTTTTACAGCCCTCTCTAAGTGGTTTACAGAGTCAGCATATTGCCCCAAACAATGTAGGTCCTCATTTTACCCACCTGGGAATGATGGAAGGTTGAGTCAACCTTGAGCCTGGTGAGATTTGAACTGCCAAATTGCAGTCAGCCAGCAGTCAGCAGAAATAGCCTGCAATACTGCACTCTAACCACTACGCCACCATGGTTAGGTAGGTAATGTACTCTCTTTAGCAGGGATTCCTATCATTTCATGGATCTCTGTCATATTATAAAGTTATTAAGTAGAGAGGACCTATATTGAAATGACAGAGGTACCTATATATTTATTATCCAATGATTAAGCACATACAAGGGAAACTAGCAGGAAACAGAAATTACTGAAATACAAGTTTAACCAGCTGCTTCACTATAGGTTAGGCATACCTCACAAACAGTGCAATGCCATCTTGTCTCCACATGGTGCTTGCACTCATTGCAAGTGTACACAAAACGATCTTGGCTCTGTGTATGCAGCTCTACTAGCATACACATAGTTGACCACATTGCTCTTCGTAGTGAAGAAAACTCAAGATGCTTGTCTCTAGCAAGGGTAAGGAAGGCATCACGCCCATCCATTAAGTCACATGGAATAAGCGGGTCAGGTTCAGTGATGGGAGGCAGAGAGTTGGCTTGAGGACCAGCAATGAGACGGATCACAAAGAATACCTGTAAAAGAGACAGGTCTATTTTAGGTTCTCGTCTAAGCCACATTCTTTGAATATAGAATGTTTCATAGTTTATGCTTTTAATGTCAGTGTTAAATGTTTGTATAGGTTACAGGTATCAGACAGAAGCTTTAATTTTTTTCGCTTTCATCAAGTGCTTATTAGAGTAATAATATAATTTATAATTGGTTGAATTTGTATACAGGAAGTCAGAGCCAAAAAAATGTCATTTTACAACTTTACACTGTGTGAATTCATGCAACATTTCATTACAGTTAAGAGGGAAGGAAGTGTCAAACAATATCTGTTATCTACATAAAACAGATAATTTTATTTTCTGAACATAATCAATTTACAACCATTAGGCTACTTTGGTGACTTTATTAACAGGTTATTTTAATCTGATTAAAATGAATTGGGGGATAGACTGTTTTCCTCCATTATATATCTCACACACTTTTTTCTTGTATGTGCTTTAGACTGTAAGCCCATGAATATATTTTATACTGCACTCCCATCCTACAATTTGACAAAAATGGTCAGTATCTTAGATAAACATAATAGCAGTGCTTTAAAAAGCCATGCAAAGTTATTAGTTTCTAAAAAACCAATAATGCTCTTCTTGCTTTTGTCATTCGCAAGCTCAAGAGCATGTTTCATTGTCTTTTTAGTCTCACTTGCCAACTTTGTCTTACATTTCCTTCACCAACCCCTCCCTTCCAAACTCATTTTAGGAGGCCCTGGAAGTGTTTACTTCACTCTTACCTCTTTGTGCTTTTCCATAGTGGCATAGAGTTTCTGGGAAAGATCATTGGAGACATTGGGCATGCCTGGCTTCTTTTTGTTACCACGACTTAAACTGCTTTTATTTTTACTGGTCTTCTTGTTGTTTTTCTTTTTGGCATTTTTACTATCACCTTTGCTTACCTGAAAATGAACGTAGTGAAGTTTGAGAGTGGCAAACTAAATTTTATTTAAGGTCTTATCCTTCCCAGAAGAACTGAAGAATCAGTTCAAGAAAACCTTCATTAATTCAGCCCAGCCATTCTGAAAGAGCCAAACAAGACTTATAGCCATGTCTTAATCTCACTACAACAGGATTGGGAACAGTGGCACATGGAACATCCTTCTAGTCATTTTAATGTTATTCCCAAATTAAAATAAAGTGCCTCTGGTTGGGCCTGCATCAATTAATTTATCAACATTTCTGGAGCAAAATATATCATTTATTTTCTCTACTTCTACACTTTAAAATGTCAGAGATGAATTTTTGATAGAAGCCATTTTCTTACATCAGTGCTCTCATTGCTAGTGTTCTCTTCCCTTTTCCTCTCTTCTTCCTCTTGCTCTAATTCCTTAATGCTCTCTTCTAGAACATTTGGCCAGAAATCTCCTTCAAAGTAGGGCAGTTCTTTTGCACTTGTTAGACGGTCTTCTGTAGCTTGCTTAAAAATATCCTGCAACACAAAATATTTTTCAGCACACATTTAACAATGTGAAAACAGTAAAATAGTTGTCAATTTTTAATTTTTGTTACTTTTAAAATAATAGAAAAAGCAAAAACAAAAAGGAACAAAACAAAAAGATACAGACGTTGTAAAATAAATGCATAGCAAGTCCTTAAAAAATAAATGAAAAAACACAACAGAAAAATGAAATGAAAAAAAACCCCTCTCTCTTACATACACATAGACACAAACAGTTTGGACCCGCAGCATTTTCAGCTTCTGAAATACTGAAACTTGAGAACCAGAACAACTTGTTAAATCTTTTAAAATTTTGAAAAAATCCTATTACTAGTTTTTATTGATAATTATCAATAAGTCAATATGATATGCACACATTAAGAGATGAGTTGAATATGGAATTAGAGATCCCTACATTGCCTCGTCTAGTGGCCCCTTAACGTTTTGGATGTCAGGGATCAGTTCTGTGGGGGGGGAAATTTCCACAGACCGTGTCACCTAGATCCCACATATGAAGCTTTGCTCACTTGTGTGGACTGGTTCCTAGTGGACCATGGACTGGTACCAGTCTGTGACCCCGGGGTTGGGGATCCCTGGCCTAGACAATGGAAGAGTGTCTTCATTTCTATATTAAGAGTGTTGATGTACCTTGAACTATGACTTATAATTCTGAATAATATTTAGAATTTATTAGACTCCATTATAACAGTGTAGATAGGGACTATCTTAGAAAGCATTTTGTTGGAGATATAGTAAGGACAACAATTCTTTAAAACACATGTTTGTATAATGTTCTATAAGTACTAAAATTTTTGGAGAAAGTAATGGACCATATAAATATGATAGTGCGGAAAAAGCTAAAATTTTCAAAGGATAATATTCTTTTAAACTACATATCTATTACATGGAATTTGACAACTGGACAGTGTAAAAGGATTCTCTCTGCCCTTATTATGGCTAAAAAATGAACATGCAGCATTAGAAAGATGCTTGTATGTTCCCATTCTCTCAATGGATTGAAGCAGAGGTCCCCAACCCCCAAGCCATGACCCACTACTGTGGCTCATTTGGAACTGGGCTGTGGAAGCAGTGGGTGAGTGCGTGCACAGTGTTACTCCTGTGAGCAGCAGACACGCGTGCAGCTCCAATTGTGCGAGCTGCAGGTGTGCATATGCACTACTCATGCAAATGGAGTTGCATGCACATGTGCATGCCCGCTACTCATGTAGAACCATCTCCTCTCCCCCTTTCCCACTGGCCCACAAAGCCAGAAAGGTTGGGGATCACTGGATTAAAGACCTGATTACACTTGCAATCTATGTGAAGATTATAGACGTACACTTTATATGGACGAATATAATTAAATATGGGTTTCATTTATAAAAAATACAGTAGTTTTAAAAAAACACAATAGCTATATAAATATATATGCTTGCATATTTGCATTAGATAAATATAAAACAGTAGGTATTTATTGTTGTAATTATATACTTTAGAAGGTCCAGTTTCTTAAGCCTTCTCAATCTATATCACGTATCTTTTAGAACTTCTCCCCCTTATTTAATGCACTCTTGGAGATGCAAAAAGATGAAATGTTATTTCTACCACCCCTATTTGACAATCTCAAATAGGCTTCATAAATATCAAAACTAGATATGCAATATTGCTTTGCAAAGATATTTTTATTCTTTTTTGAAATACTATGATTTAGGAATAAACAGGTAAACAAATACGATACTTCAACTAATGCACAACCAACCTTATAATCATGGACAATGCGCTCTGTCACGGATTTATCCAACATCTTTTTATACCATTCTTGCAGTCGTTTTGGTTTGGGAATTTTTTGATCAGGAGGATGGCAATGGAAAATATAATCATCTCCTTCACTAGGTGGGCAGGCCCAGATATGTCCAGTTGTATAGCTAATAGGGAAGAAATAAGTTATTAGTTCTATTATACATTATTTCAAATATACTTTTTAAAATCATTTGTTACCCTTTTCAGACCAAGAATGTACTCCACAAGATAGCTGACTCTGAAATATTCTAACTATGTCATATCTGAAAAACTCAGAAGTAATAAATAAAAAGGGGTTCAGAAGCTTTATAGACAAAAATACTTTCTGATGTAGAAATGAATCTGGGGACCTCCCCAGAGCTACTTATGACCTGTTTTCAAATTTCCGACAGCTGCACTTGCTTTCTCTCTCATTCCCTCTCATGTTATTGCATTTTGGGCACTTGGCAACTGAGTTCCATGTATGCCCATTTGCAATGTCTCGTGACTGCAATTTTCATGTTTTTGGTTTTTTTTTGGGGGGGGGCAACTTCCAGGGTTTACTTTCAGTTTCTAGCAAAAAACGTCCAATCATGAAAATGGGGTTACTTAATGATTGCTGCAAAGAAAATTATAAAGTTGAGCATGGTCACATGCAGACTCGCTTAATGACTTATGATTGTAATTTTGGACTCAATTATGATTGTATTTGAGGACTACCTGTAATCATATAGGATTCTATAGCCTGATGAGCAGATAGAACTAGTAATAAGACAAATATATTCTCTTCCCTTGGGAATTATTCACACCATCTTTTCTGCATGTTTACCAAATAATTTTTGCTTTAATTTATATTAATGATTATGAACATTTGAAGTACATCTTCCACATCTTCTATTTTTAGAATCATATAAAAACCTTGTTCATAAATAGATACACTCAACACAAGACATGCTTAACTTGCCACTGAAAAGTTATTTTTCCAAAATCAAAATTGAGATAAACCAATAAACAAAGCAATGAATACAATTAACTGCATGTCTATCTGCTCACAGGTGCACAGAAAAACACCATAATGATGCAAGCATAATCAGGATTTCCTTTTATAAGAATAACACTTTTTTATATGCTGTCTTTTCTTTAAATTCTTTAAATTTCTTTAAATACCAGGAGCCCTGGTAGTACAGTGGACTAAAACACTGTTATTAACATCTGCTGCTTGCAATTACTGCAAGTTCGA